>JADRCH010000157.1:2727919-2856156 GCA_019843965.1 Rhynchomys soricoides | reverse complement strand
TTCTTCTTCTTCTTCTTCTTCTTCTTCTTCTTCTTCTTCTTCTTCTTCTTCTTGTATTAAAACTATGTTTATAGCAGAACTTTTAACCCTGAGATACTGTAGGAAATAAAGATGTGTCTGCTTGTATTCTTATGTTAATTTGTATCACCAAGACAGTTTGCTGAACACCTGCACTTCTGTAACTTCTGGGAACCGGCTTCCAGTTGGTTCTAATTGGCAAACAAAGATGCTGGCAGCCAATGACTGGGCAGGACAGACAGAGGCAGGACTTTTCGGATTCCCTGTCTAGAGAGAGGAAGGAGGAAGAAGGAGATCCCCTAGGCCAGGAGAGGTGAAGGAAAGGAAGGAAGGAAGGTGTGGGACAAAGAGCATGTAGGAGCCATGGGAGAGCAGCTCGAAAGGGCTGACTGGGTCCTGGTAGCATATATGATTTAAATAAGTGGGGATTATCGGTGGGAGGTGGATTATGATTTAAATAAGAGGGGATTATCGGTGGGAGGTTAAGAAGTCCCCAGCTATTACACTGATGAAGGCATATCAAAATATAAAGGCTGTGTGAGTGTCTTTCACTCAGGAACAAAGAACTTTGGGCAGGTAACTGTGGGGTTTATTAAGTGGTATACTACTACAAAAAAGAGATTATACCTTTTAAACAATAGCATCATTTTACAGTAATTTATTGATTACAAAACTGCCCCTGCAAAAAATAAAATAAAACAATTTTCCTTTTGAAAATTTTATTAAACTTATATGTGCCTCACCATCCATCTGAATGTCAGAAGACAACTTTAAGGACAGAATTTCTTTCTTTAAGCTTGTGAGTTAAGGAACTCATTTTCAACGAAAAAAAATACAAAATATTTCTCTAGTAGAGGATGCTGTTAACTCTTACGGAGTTTTCAATGGTAGAGAGAAATATTGGGTTGATCAAATTATGGTGAATTTAGAGTATTTATAAAGGCATGACATAATTTTATAGTCATGAAAAATGAGAGTCATAGACACTTTCCCACATAGAAACTTGTATATGGAAAATGAGTGTTATGTCATATTGTCAGTAGTAAACCATATTTTTCTATAAACACAGTACAATTTCTTTAGGACAGATACTGCACATCTCACAAATACTGAATTTGATTTCTATGTAGAAATAATAGCTCTTAAAATTACAGAACTCACAAAGATGTTTTTAAGACTAAGAGATTAAAAGAATCAGTAATGTGTAATAAACAGAAAATTGTCTGAGGTCAGTTAAAAAAGAGAGAAAAATACCAGGAATGAATTTTAAAAAGGCAAGAGAAAAAGGGAGGCAGGGAATAAACTAATTAAAAACTCAATTAATATAGATATATATCAAGGCATGGAGAGATAGATCAGGCATTAAAGGCTAGGCTCACAACTAAAAATATAATATGAAATTTATGTATTCGAAAAGCAAGCATATTTTTATGTGATTTTTTTTTGCTTGTTTTTGATTTTGTTTTTCGAGACAGGGTTTCTCTGTGTAGTTCTGGCTGTCCTGGAACTCACTCTGTAGACCAGGCTGGCCTCAAACTCAGAAATCCACCTGCCTCTGCTTCCCGAGTGCTGGGATTAAAAGCGTGAGCCACCACTGCCCGGCTAAATTTTTTAATTAATTAATTTACTTACATTTCAAATGTTTTCCTCCTTCCTGGTCTCCCTTCAGCAAAAGCCCCACCCCATACCCCCTCTCCTTTACCTCTAAGAGGATGGTCCCCCACCTACCTACCCATTTCAGCTTTACCCCTCCAGCATACCCCTCCTACCCATTCTCTGGAGCAATAAAGCTCTAGAGGATCAAGTGCCTCCCCTCCCACTGATGCCAAATAAGGTAGTCCTCTGCTACATATGTAACTGGAGCCATGGACCCACCCAGAAATACACTTTGGCTTGGGGTTTAGTCCATGGGAGCTCTGAGGGTCCAGTTAGTTGATATTGTATTTCTTCCTATGGGGTGACAATCCCCTTCAGCTTCTTCAGCCCTGCCCCTAAGTCTTCCATTAGGGTCCCCAGGGCTCAGTCCAATGGTTGGCTTGGAGTATCTGCATCTGTATTAGGTGCTGGCAGAGCTTATCAGGGTACAGACATACCAGGCCCCTGTCTATAAGCATAACTTGGCATCAGCAATAGTATCAGGGTTTGATGTCTTTAGATGGGATGGATCCCAAGGTGGGGCAGCCTCTAGATGGCCTTTCCTTCAGTCTCTGCTCTACTTTTTGTTACTGTGTTTTCTTTAGGCAAGAACAATTCTGGATTAAAAATTTTGAGATAGGTGGGTGGCCTATCCCTCCATTGTGGGGCCATTGTCTATCTACTGGAGATGGGCTCTTCAGATTGTATCTCCCTGCTTTTGAGTATTTCAGCATAGAATCAATTTAGTTTTCAAATATTATTGACTAAATAATTTTGAGATTTTTGATTGAGAATTCTTTAATGTTACCTCAGCATCATTCATTGTTTATTTTAATCAAATTTAAATTCTTTTCTCCAATACATAAACATATAAATATACACATGACTGGGACACAGTGTAATGTACATGTCTATATGAGCTAAATAAAGTTCAAATTAACATTTCATTTTTCCCCATAGCTTTGTCATATTACTTTTTCTTGGAAAGATAAAGTCAATGGATCTACTAAGCCTAACTTGGAACCAGGATGACTCATGGGCAAATGCATCATCAGAATTACCACCCAGTTCGAAAACTGACTGAGGAATACAACACCTATGGTACCCCTTGTGCAACTTCCACACATGTCAACCATGGAGTCATTGCTCCCCCAACAGCTAATTGCTGCTTACACTCTCTTAGAGTAGTTTTGTGAATCTTAAGATTCTAGAGTCTTATGTATCTCTCTTCTTCATTTGAGAAAGAGTGTTTAAATTAGAAGAAAATAGCTACATGACACTCCATTCTACTCTGGATATTTTAGTGTTTGTATATTTTATACAATTACTCCTCAACTTAGGAAGAATTCATATGGATGTCTACTTGGTTTCTTCTACTGCTGGTTGAACATTGGGCCACTGTGTCACATCAATAGCTACTTCTTATGAGTAGACTAACTATTATGGTATTCTACACTAACATTCACATTGCAATAAAGAAGTTTCTCTCTTTGACTGAGGCTGACATCATCAGTGAGCTATTGGTGATAACAGCAATATTTTAAAAGCCATAGGAAAGGTTTATCATATCTGTTTAACAAAATGTGTACTGTTTTCTCCCAAATAAATCCACCATTGCCCCAGACACAGGTCTTTCGTCTGTTTTACCGGTACCAGACATAGATTGTCCTCCAGTTAAGTGACTCATCAATACAACCTAAAGACTTTTCGTTCCAACCATAACATCTGTGCCACTAGTATACCACTGGCATAGCTTTCCTAGTGTGTGTGTGTGTGTGTGTGTGTGTGTGTGTATGTGTGTGTGTGTTGAATAGCATCACAGTACATAATTTATCAAAATTGTCTGCAATAATTCTCAACAAGCAGGTACCTTCTGTTATATAAAGGTCAGGCAATACATAAGGAGCTTTCAGCTCAACTCCAGGCTGATGTAACGTAGCCAAATGCTACAAAGTATTCAGCAATACAGGGTCCCAGCTAAGGCATGAACACAACTGACCTGACCATGGCTTTATGGTTTTGGGGTAATAAGGAATTTCTAGGAACACAACTCTGAGAGAGGTACCCTGCGGTGTATTCAACAATCTTATGGCTCATGGGATTATATTTTAAACCCGTGAGTCCTAACTTTATTCAATCACATTAGCGTTGATTATTTGTTTGTTTGTATGTTTGTTTCATATTCTTCCATATGCTTTACTAACTCTAGAGTTAGTCTAATGTACTGAAACATGATTTCCAGGAATTTTCATAGCCCACCTTAGTATGTTTCAAGTTGGTCTTCATATAGAAAACAGAGTGGGTTACTATAAACATATTAGCAAGTTCTAGTACACAACAGAAAGTTCATAACATTTGTGTTAATTGTTCCATCAAAAGAACAATGCTGAGTACTGAACAATGCACTAAAGGCAATACTTTTTCTGGCTCTTGGTGACTGATTGTAATCTTTCTGCATTTTGCATCCTGCTTCCTCACACTGAAATTCTGCTGTGGTGCTGTAATGGATAGGTCTTCACTTAAAGTAATCAGTGAGACTAACTCTTGATATTTGGTTTGGCTAGGGACCAAGTGGGAACATGGCCACAATCATCTTTGCCATATGTATTGATTCTAGAGCTGCTTCCTGATGCTAACAGGCTCCAGGTAAACACTGTGGAAACCACTTCTCTAAAGCCCAGGCATTGCAACTAAAAGATGTTCAGACTAGGCAAATAACCTCATCCTCTAATGCCATTTCTTACATCAGAGAATAGTATACTTCACACTCTGTGAGATTATTAAATGCCACTAACACAAGCTTAATTTTTTACCCTGGAATGTTATATGAATTACTCTTCATACTACTTACTCTTCGCATAGTGTTTTATTAAGAGAAGAAAGAGTTTGTCAGGCTCTACCTGACAATGCTTCCATCAGCAAGCGTTTTCCAGCATCCACAATAATGTCAGGGTTTGATGACTATATATGGGATATGTCCCCAGGTGGGGCAGTCTCAGGATGGCCTTTCCTTTAGTCTCTGCTCCACACTTTGTCTCAGTTTTCCTCCTGTCAGTATTTTGTTCCCCCTTTTAAGAAATACTGAAGCTTCCACATTTTGGTCTTTCTTCTTCTTAGGCTTCATATGATCTGTGAATTGAATCTTGAGTATTCTGAACTTTTGGGCTAATATCCACTTCTCAGTGAGCACACTCTGTGTTTGTTCTTTTGTGACTGAATTTCCACCCTCAGGATGATATTTTCAAGTTCCATTCATTTGCTTGAAATTTTCATGAAGTTGTTCAGGCAGAACCTGACAAATACAAAGGTGGAGGCTCACAGCCAACCATTGGACTAAGAGTGGGATCCCTGATGGAGAAGTGGGAGAAAGGACTGAAGGAGCTGAGGGAGTTTGCAGCCCCATGGAGGGAACAACGGTGCCAACTGGCCAGACCTTCAGGAGCTCCTGGAGACTGGATCACCAACCAAAGAATATACATGGAGGGACCCATTGTGTTGACCGTGTATCTGGCAGAGGAGGGCCTTATTGGCCATCAGTGGGAGGAGAGGCCCTTGGGCCTGAGGGTGTTCAGTGCCCCAGTGTAGGGGAATGCTAGGGAGGGAAGACAACAGGAGTGGGTGGATGGGCAAGGGAACACCTTCCTAGAGGCAGAGGGAAGGGGGAAGGGATAGGGATTTTCCAAAGGGGAGACTTGGAAAGAGGAAAATATTTGAAATGTAAATTAAGTAAATATCCAATAAAAGATAAAGAGAAGAAAGAGTTGAATTGGGCATATTGATTCAGAGGGTGAGAATTTATGATGGCAGAGCAAAGGTATGGGACAGGACCAGCTGATGGCTCACATCCTGAACTTTAAGCAGAAATTTCAGAGTGCCCTAGGAACGGCTTTGGAAGTCTCAATGGCCACGTTGCTGGTATGCCTTCTCCAACAATTTGTAAGTGGGGAACCAAATATGCAAATATGTCTAGACATTCTCAGTCGAACCAACATACTCTGTTATCAACTATTTAGTGAATTGTTGCATAACTTGTAAATTCTTCAAATAACTTATAAGCACAGAAATTACTATTATTTTATTTTTATTTATATTTTATTCTCAATTATATTCATTTATAAGATCATAGTAAATGATTTTGAAAAAATACTTCCTCACACCTTTTAAGTTGCACTGATTAAGTATTCAGAAAGTAATTTGTGTGTCCTTTTTATTCTTCTATGCCTTTGGAAACTTTGTGTCTGGTAAGTAATAATATTTATATTGACCAGAGAGGCCTCTGCCAGTGGTATTTCTTATGGCTTATTTTTCCTTTAGACTAAGTTAAGTTTCCAAGCCTAAAACAATTTTCCCATGCAAGAGTTAGCACAAAAGGAATTATTGAAACCACAGGGTGGAAATTAATGATTAGCTTGATGTGCTATTACCATACCAGCAGGAGCAAAGGCTAAATGAGCTATGATCTGAAGTAAAATATGTCATCATAGAAATTGCAAATGATATGATGAAAAAACAATGGTGGTAATAAAGGAGAAGAAGAGAGAGCTATTAGACAAGGAAGCAAGGAGGCAAGCATTTAAATTAAGAGCACAGGACATTGAGACAGCATAGTTAACATACAAGAACACAGACTGAAAGACAGTGTGGTTAGTGATGAGAACAGGAAGAAATCCATCAAGTGATGCTGACTGCAGCCCCAGGGAGAGGAGAGGAAGTAAGACAGAAAGTACTTTCCAACTTATGTAAAACATGCAGAGGTAAATACATTCTCAATGTGCTCCCTTAGTTAAGTGGCATCCTTTAGCTGCCTGAACAAAGGCTCACTATTCTCAAAATTACTGGGAACAGAATGAGAAGAGAATAAACTTGGCACTTATGGAAAATTTTTGGATAATATACAATAAAACAAAGCAAAAGAAAACACTCAACGTGTTTTGGCATAGTCTGCTATGAAATTGCCATAATTTTCTTAAGGATTAAATACATGTTTCAAAAGAGGAAGAAAGCTCACTAACAAACTCTCAGCCAGCTGTCTTTTGTCAAACCTTGTTTATTAGAAGGAAAAGGGTGTGTTTTACTATTTATGTATCATTACTACCCTCCCTTGGGATGCACCTGCATTGCTGACAGGACATCATTTCACTGTGTGTCTGGCCTGAGGAAATTTGGTTGGTAGAATGGAAAGACATCACAAGCCTGTAGCTTTATAGCAGGCAGCCTGAGGAAATGAATATTAGATTTATCTTGTTTACATGATTAAAAGTAGGAACACCAAAATAAGTTAGATCAGCCCTTTTCATCAAAAAGAAGCATTTCTTCTCCACTAATCACGAGCATAGATACAGAGACAGATAATTTCCCTTCCGATGAACTGTCATGTTCAGAGTTCCATTACAAATAAGCAAAAAAGTCAGCCATCCCTAAGCCCAAAAAATCATATTTGCAAATCTCGGCATCTATTTTTATAAACAAAAAATTAATTAAATATTTTAATTAAAGTGTGTTTAATAGTTTTTAAATAATTAAAAATACTTAATTTCATCTATACATATTTATTTAACCAATGAAGAGTTATTTAACAAAATAGAAAATTTTTACTTTTTATATTGGCTATTAAGTCCAAGACTACAAGCAAGTATATTAATTTTTTTCCTTATTTCTCCAATGAAGTATTTGGACAAAATACACTTAAGGGAAGAAGAGTTTACATAGATCCCAATTCCACATTACTTGCCACCATTGAAGTAAAGTCACAGCAGCAGGAGATTGAAGCACCTGGCCAGTATCAGGCACAAATTAGTAGAGAGTAGTTACCTGGTAGATGCAAGCTAGCACTCAGGACACTTCCTCCATTCTACTATAATTCAGGAACTCCTACACAGTGAATGATTCAGTCTATAGAACATGATCCTTTCTCCTTCAGTTAATGTAACCAAGACAACCCCCCACAGACATGCCCACAGAGCAAAATACTCTAAACATTACATCACTGAGACTCTTCCTAGGTGTGTCTATACTAGGTGTGTTTAGTTTACAATTAAAACCAACCATCAGCATTTGTAAAAACCTTAACACTGAGATAAATTTCCAATTGAATGATACTTTATTTTTACAAAATAAACTCATATTTTGTCAGCACAGTTTCTGGTCCTTTATTACCCATTTGTAAACTTTTGTTTCAAAGACTTATTTTCAGGTAAAGAACCTCAAAGCTGAGTCACAATACCTGTTCTCTTGTGTGATCACACTAACTTAGGAATGACTCTTACAATTAGTAAGTTCACTATGATAACACTTCATTTTGATAAGTAGAGTTTAGAGTCAGTGAGAAGCTGGAACAGCACTGTGGGCTTTTCTGAACAATGAAATATTTTTTCTCAGAGAAGCTTGAGGTCAGACTTGAGGATTGAGAAGCATTTTGCTAATTTTCCAAAGTAGAGAATGTCATTTGGGCTGGGAGCATCATATACATAGGTGTTTTATTGCTGAACAATGTGAACAGGTTAACCATAATATTTTTCCTTATGGTTTGAATATAGAATGGAGAAAAAAAGATAGTGAGGCCTAGGGAAGGTCTTCACCAATATTAGAGTAATAAGAACACAGAAAAAAATAAGATAGAATTGCTGAGGATCCAAAATTAGCTTCCATTTAAATACTATGAATCTCTGTTTTATTTCAGCACATGTCAGTTGTATTGTTTAATCTGACTTGATCTTGGTGATCAATGACAATACACATAGCTGACAAGCAAGTCAAATTTCTCATTACAGACTCAATTGATCTATTGATTTGCCTTGTACCAATTCAGCCATATCCAGAAAGTGTTTGAGACAGGCACTAAAAATTGAAGCCATTTTATATTCAACGTACATGTTCAGAAATAGTGTCCTTTTGTGATAAGGTAAATAGTACTTCTTTTCTCTCCCTGGTTTTTTGAGTTATCATTTTTCTCAGCCCTTCAAATGTCTTCTTTATTAATTGGTGAAAATGATTATTCAGACAGATGGCTTATTTAAGGAGACTGGTTTACTTTTATATCCCTCTGGGAAGAGCCATCTGTTCTGATTATAGGTCTGTTGCTTCCAGATGTTGCCATTTCTCCCTAACCTGTGGAGTCTTTGCTACCCATTATTTCAAATATGATATAGTACTTTCCAGTTAACTGCAGCTGTCTTGGATTCTGCTTCCTACCAAAACATGCACAATAGTTAGATACAGCCCCATGTGTGGGATTGCAACCAAACTAATCTCTCCTCTCTTTCTTATCCTTGTCTTATACTTGCTTTAGCTTAAAAACTGGAAATTTATTTTAAAACTTGAATGCAAAAATTAAAAAATTAAATGAACAAATTGTTCAAACTTTTTGCCAAAGTTTATTTACAAATTATCAATAGCCATATGTAAAATTTATCTGCCTCTTTAACTATTAAGAAAATGGACAACAAGGTTAAAAATTAAACATACCACACAGCAGAACAAAACAAAATCTCAAAGTAGGAAGTGCTTGGAAATGACAATCTGCTGGAGAATTTGGAATCTTTGATCATTGTTGGTCCATACGTAAAAGAGTGCATCTATAAAAATTATCATGTATGGCTATTTCTCAAAACATAATCAAGGACAGTTGTGATATAAAAAACATTTTTGATATTAGATATATATCCCAGAAACTGATAGAAGATATCTTAATTATTTTTAGACACTTAAAATGGAGCCTCAATTAACCTTAAATAAAATTAATTTACATAGTATTGTTGGAATAAGTGAAATCAGCTAGTTACACATAGAATAGCAAGTACTGTGTGGATCTAGACAACCGAAGTATTAAAAGCCTTAGAGATGTAAGACAGAATGATTGTTACTCATGTCTGGAGCAGACAAAATGTGAGGTTATAGTTTATTAAGTATAGAATTTCAGATTAAGAACAAAAAGACAGTCACAGATAGACTTGATGTTAATAAATATGCTTTAGTGCTCCAAAATTTAAAAAATAAATGGTTAAATTATTGAGAGGTAAACTTAATATCTCTTTTTCCATACTGATTGATAAAAACACTATGTGCCTAGTTTGATTTCTAACATTCTAAATACATGTATCACTGATTTCATCTTGAAGGTTAAATCTCAGAAAGTGAACAACTCTCTACTCAATGATAACTTGGTCAGGGAAGAAATAAAGAAAAAAATTTCCTGGAACTTAATGAGAATGATGCCACAGCATACCCAAACTTATGGGACACAATGAAAGCAGAGCTAAGAGGAAAATTCATAGCAATAAGTGCCATGGTAAAGAAACTGAAGAGACCTTACACTAGCAACTTAACAGAACATCTGAGAACTCTAGAACAAAAAGAATCAAACTCACCCAAGAGTAGAATATAAGAAATAGTCAAACTCAGGGCCCAAGTCAACCAAATAGAAACAGAAAAATACAAAGAATCAACAAAACCAAAAGCTGGTTCTTTGAGAGAATCAACAAGATAGATAAACCCCTAGCCAAACTAACTAAAGGGCCCAGAGGCAGTATCCAAATTATCAAAATAAGAAATGAAAGGAAGACATAAGAACAGAAATGGAGGAAATTCAAAAAATCATCAGATCCTACTACAAAAGTCTATATACTCAACAAAACTGAAAAAATCTAGATGAAATGGATGGTTTTCTAGACAGATACCACATTCGAAAGTTAAATCAAAAGCAGGAAAACTATCTAAACAGGCCCATATCTCACAAGGAACTAGAAGAAGTCAATAAAAACCTGCCAACCAATAAAAGCCCAAGGCCAGATGGATTTAGGGAAGAAATCTACCAGATATTCAAAGAAGGCTTGATATTAATATTACTCAAACTATTCTATAAATTAGAAATAGGAGGAACACTACCTAATTCATTCTATGAAGCCACAATTACTCTGATAACTAAACCACACAAGGACCCAACCAAAAAAGAGAACTAGAGACCAATCTCGCTTATGAATATTGATGAAAAAATACTCAATAAAATTTTTGCAAACAGAATCCAAGAACACATAAAATCCATCATGCAACACAGTTAAGTAAGCTTCATCCCAGGGATGCAAGGTTGGTTTAATATACAAAAATCCATTAACCTAATCAACTATAGAAACAAACTCAAAGAAAAAAATCACATGATCATCTCCTTAGATGCAGAAAAAACATTTGACAAAATACAACACCACTTCATGTTAAAAGTACTGGAGAGATCAGGAATTCAAGACCTATCCTTAAACTTAATAAAAGTAATATAGACCAAACCAACAGCCAATACCAAATTAAATGGAGAGATACTTGAAGCAATTCCACTAAAATCAGAGACAAGACAAGGATGCCCACTTTCCCCATATCTATTCAATATAGTACTTAAAGTGCTAGCTAGAACAATAACACAATAAAAAAAGATCAAGGGGATATAAACTTGCAAAGAAGAAATAAAGGTATCATTATTTGCAGATGATATGATAGTATACATAAGCAACCCCAAAATCTCTACCAGAGAACTTCTCCAGCTGATAAACAACTTCAATAAAGTGAAGGATATAAAATTAACTCAAATAAATCAATAGCCTTCCTTTATACAATTGATAAACAAGTTGAGAAAAAAAATTAGGGAAATAACACCATTCATAGTAGCCACAAACAATATAAAATATCTTTGGATAACTCTAACCAAACAAGTGAAAGATCTATATGAAAATAACTTCAAATCTCTCAAGAAAGAAATCGAAGATCTCAGAAAATGGTGAGATCTCCCATGCTCATGGATTGGCAGAATTAAAATAGTAAAAATGACCATCCTACCAAAGGCAATCTATAGATTCAGTGTAATCCCTATCAAAATCCCAACACAATTCTTCAAAGACATGGAAATAGTAATTCTCAAATTCAGCTCAAAAGGCAAAAAACCCAGAATAGTGAAAACAATTCTTAACAATAAAAGAACGGCTGGGGAAATCACCATCCCTGACTTCAAGCTTTACTACAAAGCAATAGTGATAACAACTGCATGGTATTGGTACAGAGACAGACACATTGATCAAAGGAATAGAATTGAGGACCCAGAAATATAACCACACACTTATTGACACTTGATTTTTCACAAACACGCCAAACATATACAATGGAAAAAAGAAAGCATTTTCAACAAATGGTGCTGGTCTAACTGGCTGTCAATATGTAGAAAAATGAAAATAGACCCATATTTGTCACCTTGCACAATGCTCAAGTCCAAGTAGGGATTAAGGATGTCAACATAAAACCAGATACATTAAATGTAATAAAAAAGAAATCTTGAAAGATCCTTAAACTCATTGGCACAGGGGGAAATTTTCTAAACAAAACTCCAATGGCACATGCTCTGAGATCAAGAATTGATAAATAGGACCTCATGAAACTGGAAAGCTTAAGTAAGGCAAAAGATAGCGTAAATAAGACAAATTGGCAACCTAGAAGTTAGGAAGAACTCTTCACTAGCCCCACATTTGCTAAAGGGCTAATATCCAAAATATATAAAGAACTCAAGAAGCTAACCAAAAAAAAAAAAAAAAAAAATCAAACAACCTAACAAAAAAAAGGGGTATAGAAACCAAGAATTCACAACAGTGTAATCTTGAATGGCTGAGAAACATCTGAAGGTTCAAAGTCCTTGGTGGTCAGAAAAATGCAAAACAGAATGACTCTAAGATTCCTTCTTACACCAATCAGAATTGCTAATATCAAAACCTCAGTCAACAGCACATGTTGTAGAGGATGTGGAGAAAGAAGAACACTCCTTCATTGCTGGTGGGACAGCAACTGCAAACTGGTACAACCATTCTGGAAATCAGTTTGGAGATTTCTCAGAAAACTGGAAATAGATCTACCTGAAGACCCAGCAATACCACTCTTTGGAATATACCCAAAAGTTACCCCACCATGCCACAGGGGCAAATGTTCCACTATGTTCATAGCAGCCTTGTTTGTGATAGCCAGAAGCTGGAGTAAACCCAGAAGTCCCACAACAGAAGAATGGATACAGAAAGTGTGGTTCATTTACACCATGGAATACTACCCATCTATTAAGAATGAGGACATCCTGTGTTTTGCAGACAAATGGATGGAATTAGAAAATATCATCCTGATTGAGATAACTCAGACCCAAAAAGACATATATGGTATGTAGTCATTAATTAGTGGATATTAGACAAAAAAAAAAAAAGTACAAAATATAGTCCATAGAACTTAAAATGTTCAGCAAGCTGAAGGGTGCAAGTGAGGATTCCTCAGTCCCACTTGGGAGGGAGAAGAAAGCATCAACAAGGGGTTAGAGAGGGAGGGAACTGGGAAAGAAAAGGAATGGGAGAGAGGGGAACATGATCTGTTATTGGTGGGGTGGAAGGAACTGAAGCCCTGAGGGCTAGCAGAAAGAATGGAAACAGGCAACCTCTGCAGGTAGGAGGTGGGGGGACCATCTAGACTGTACTGGAGACCTGGGAGGTGATAGACTCTCAGGACTCAAAGGAAGAGACCTCAGATGAAAGGCCTACATTAGGGAGAAGGAACTTCTAGAACCCACCTCCAGCAGAAAGATGGGGCATCAAGTGAGTGATGAGGTTGCCATCCTGCAGTCAAAACTCTGACCCATTATTTTCCCTGTCTGACAGAAACACAGGATGGAAATGAAGAAGAGCCTGCGGAAAAGAAGCTCCAGTGATAGAGGCAAAGTTGGATCCAGCCCAAGGGGAGACCCCAAGACCTGACACTGTTACTGAGTCTATGGAGTGGTCACAAAAAGAGATCTGTCATGACTGCCCTCTTTTTTTTTTTCCTATGACATGTGAGTTTATTTGATTTATTTAACTCCTCTGACAAAGTGTATTTGTATTCTTCATTGCCAAGCTGAAAATTAACATGCAATACAGTTAATTAGTGTAAAAATATAATTTTTATACTTTATTTACATTTCAAATGTTTCCTCCTTTCCAGCAATCCCTTTTGGAACCTCCCCATTTCTTTCCCCCTCTCCCTGTCACAGTGAGTGTATTCCCCTGCCCACCCACCGACCCACTCTCATCATCCCTCCTTAGCATTCTCCTATACTGGGGGATCTAATAACCTCAGGCCCAAGGGCCTCTGCTTTCCCTGATGGCTAACAAGACCCTCATTTGCCGCATATGTGGCCAGCACCATGGGTCCCTCCATGTGTATTCTTTGGTTGGTGATCCAGTCTCCAGGAGTATTGAGGGGTCAGGCCAGTTGCCACTGTTGCTCCCTCCATAAGGCTTCAAACTCCCTCAGCTCCTTCAGTCCCTTCTCCAAGTCCTCCCTCTGGGACCTCACACTCAGCCCTACCGTTGCTGTGAAGTGACTCTTGGGTATTTTGAACTTTTGGGCTAATAACCACTTATCAGCGAGGACATACCATGTTCATTTGCCTGCAAATTTCATGAAGTCATTGTTGTTAAGGGCTTAGTAGTATTCCATTGTGTAAATGTACCACATTTTCTGTATCCATTCCTCTGTTGAGGGACATCTGGGTTGTTTCCAGTTTCTAGCTATTATAAATATGACTGCTATGAACATAGTGGAACATGTGTCTTTATTACATATTGGAGCATCTTCTGGGTATATGCCCAGGAGTGGAATAGCTGGGTCCTCAGGAATGGCCCAACAAGCAGCTGAAAGAGTCAGATGCAGATATTTGCACCCAACCAGTGGACATTAGCTGAGGACTCCTGTGGTTGAATTAGGGAAAGCCAGAAGAAGCTGAGGAGGAAGGCAACTCTGTAGAAGGAGCAACAATCTCAATTAACCTGGACCCCCAAGATCTCTCAGACACTGAACCACCAACCAGACAGCATATACCAGTTGTTATGAGGCCCCCAGAACATATACAGCAGAGGACTGCCAGGTTTGGGTTCAGTCATAGAAGATGCACCTAACCCCTTTGAGACATAATATCCCAGGGAGTTTAGAGGTCTGGTGGGGTGGGGGTTAAGAGGTGGGACATCCTCATGGAGACAGAGAGCAGGGAGGAGGTATGGGATGTGAAACAGTTGGAGGGTGGACCAGGAGGGGAATAAAGTCTAGAGTTTAAAAGAAAGAAAGAAAGAAAGAAAGAAAGAAAGAAAGAAAGGAAGAAAGAAAGAAAGAAATAAATCTCATTTTCTTTTTTCAATAAGGGAAAACTAATCACATTTCCATTTTAAAAACATTTATTTATTATCTGTCTCTAAACTGTACATAATTGATGCCATGCTTTTCCTTTCATATAGTTAAACACGTAGTTGACACTACCCACAGATACCTTACAACATTGTTGCTGGATCAAGGATCAGAGCATGTTGTAAAAGCAGAATAAAGAAATGTCCTGAGATAATTCAACAAAATAACTGTGTGAAAGTGATCAAAATGTCTAAGAAATACATAAAGAGGCAAACCACCAACTCTAGAATCAAGCAACGAGAATGGAGGAGGTCTACCTGAATACTCACAAGCAGGAACTTCTTTAACCTAAGAGTAAGAAAGAATAAACACAAGGAGATGCAAAGACGTGGTAGAAATTTTTCATTTCTCTACTTTGAGACAATAGGGAAAAAATGTGATATCCACTTCATATACATTGAAGGCTCCATTCAAAAATGTACTAAATGAATGAAGAAGGTGACATTTGAAGTGACAAATCAATATTTATGATGCAATTAATATCTTTTTATAGTTCATTATAAGACAAATAATCCAAGAACATTACAAACATATTATATGTATTTATTATACTTTTGAAAACATTATAATCAAATTACATCTTCACTGATTCACTGATAGGAGTAACACTCACTATAAGTATACCACAGCAGTGTGATAAAATACTTATATAGTAACAAGAAAACATATAGTATGAATTAAACCTACAACCATACTAAGACAATATTCAACCCCCCCCCCCCCCGGACCATCCTTGGTACTTAGCTTCTGTGGGTATGTGGATTATAGCACAGGTATCCCTTTACTTCAAAGCTAATTTACACTTATAAGTGAATACATACCATGTTTGTTTTTCTGGCTCCGAATTACCTCACTCCCAGTGGGCTTTTCTAGGTCTGACCATTTGGGTATAAATGTCATGATGTCATTGTTTTGTAGAGCTAAGCAATGCTCTATTGTACAAATGTACATTTTAATCCAATTATTAGTTGAAGGACATCTAGGTTGTTTCCAGTTTCTGGCTATTGTGAGTAAAACTGCTAGGAACATAGTGAAGCAAGTGCCCTTGTAGTATGATGGAGAATACTTTGGGCTATCTCACTCCTGGATACACAAAGATACTGCCCTTCTGTGGTGTCAGATGGACATGAAATTCAGGAGCAAGTGTGCATATGCCTCTACGCACATTTGTATTCTATGCAAACATTTTAGTTTCTTAGATTTCTGTTTCTTTAAAAAGTGAACACTAAGCTATCATATCTCATGAAGTTTTCAAAATATTATCTACCCAGATTGATAAAGATGAAGAGTAAATTTGACAGTTTGGGAAGGTCAGTGATTTTCATAAAATTATTTCAAATTTGATTATTAATAAGACCACTAGCTTTACTTAATTTCTTTTCAGAAATTAATTCTGACAACTACAAAATAACTTTAATAGTAAGCTTGCCTTCATAATTTGAGTATGGTTATATTTATTGATATATCAAAATGAAAAGAAAACAAAAATACTATCAGCTGTGATTTCTAACAATTACAGAGCATTCACTGTGGACATTATTTAAATTCACACATATTTTTCAGTTTATCTCAAGGAAAGTACTATCTTATTCAAAACTGAATAACCAATAATGAACTTGTACACAAATAATGAATGTATATTTTCTTTTATATGTCTTCCTCTATAAATTTGACATCAAACCATTTAAGTTATGATTGATGTCTTAAACAACACTATATTCATAATGTGTCCACTTCTGTCACAGTGAGAATTCAATTTGAGACAAGGAGAAAGAGAAACAAAACCTGATTATATAAAATCTAAGCTGAATGAAGAGGACTACTTAACTTTATTTTCTTGACTAAAACAAATGTATGAAAAACAACCCAAATGACAACAAAACTTTCCACAGAATTCTGTACAGATTATTCATACAGATATTCTCCTTATATAAAATATATCTCTGTTTATTATTAGGAATGAATTAATATGTTTTATTATGAAAAAATGCTACTACTGAGTTAAAGGACTAAAGATCTCTAGGAATTCATTGCAATTGAGATTATATCAATGGAAATCAAGAGTATAATGCACACCAAATATATACAAGTTGAAGCAAATATTTGTGGTAGAAAAAAATACACTTTATGAGACCAAAAATTCTAAATGTAACTCTCCATAAACTTAAAAGTAAACTAGAGTCAAAACCATTTTCATTTGAAAACAGACATTGGTTCTAACTACAGGAAAGATTCCTATTCATGGGCCTAGAATCTACAGAAAGAATCTTATTCATGGGCCTAGAGTCTACAGAAAGAATGTATTGTTACCAAACAGCAGGAAAGAAAGGCAGAAATGCATTAAACTATTCACTTAAATAGTATTTATTGTATAAGTTTTTAGATATTCTACTTGTGAGCTATTCCAGCACCAAATTAAAATATCTAGTCTCATGAACTGGACAACTATTTGGCTCTTGTACTTTCCCTGTAGAGGCAGCCATTGTTGGACTACATGAGCCACAGCCTTTTTGCTACTTGACAAAGTCTCCTTTATTAGACATTCCATCAGTTCTGTTCCTGTAAAAATGCCCTGAGAACAAACCTGCCAACTATCTTAAAAATCATTTATTATTTTCTAGAAGGAACTAGTGGTAACAAAAAAATAGGACCCTACCTACCGAAAAAGATATCTCACACCATCCATCTCCAGGAAGAGCCTTACTATCCATTCAAAAATGTGATCAAACAACAATGATTACCTTTCAGCTTACAGAGAAATGTATCAATTACTTAAAAAGGATCATGAGATACAAGGAGAAAAATTGATAAGAAATTAAATTTCTATAGCCAGTAATCATAAAAGATATGAAGCTGGGAGGTATGAAAGGGATAAAAATATTTTTAAAATGTTTAATATATATTAAACAATTTTGGCTACAAAAATGATTTCATAGTTAAGAGCACTTGCTGGTTTGTTTTTTTTTCTTAGCATCAATGCTTGGTGCCTAACACTTACAACAGAGATCTCACCTATATCTCTAGGTAACACACACACACACAATCAATAGGTGGGAAAAAAAATCTCTAAAATATGACTAAAGGAGTAAAGAATAAAGACTATACAGACATTAAGAGCCATGGAAAGATTTTTATTAAGAGATGGCACAATGAAATATCTACAAAAGGGTGTTTTAGTGAACTCAGAAATACAAAGATGTTCAGACCTCTTTCCCTCTGTAAGAGCCTGCACTACTTACTTACCATGCCAAAGTCACTTGATATGATCATGAGAAATTAAGCCACATGGTTGGAAAGTCCACAGCATGACCAAAGTTGTAGCAATTTCATTGAGAACAGTCAGACTTTTTAATACCTTTATCAGTAGCAAAATATAATGGTAATTTTCAAGATCAATGAATTATAGTTATCAGGGTACAATGAGATTTGTGAGATAACATTGTATTCTATGCAAAAACAAAATATGATAGGAGCCTTAGAGATAACTCAATAGTTAGGAGCTCTGTCAGTTCATCCAGAGGACCAAGGTTCCATTTATAATCTATTCCCAGGTGGTCTGATCTTAAATTCTGGCCACAATTGTAGTCCATGAATATGGTGTACGAACATGCATGCAGGCAAAATACTCATTCATATAAAATAAAATGGATAGCTTTTTAAACAAAACAAATTACATATATGGTTATGTATATCAAGCATTAAAATTGCCTAATAAAGCTGTTCACTTGGTATATCTTTATATAGAAGATTTTAACTGTTTCACATTTTAATTATTAACTCTTTAATTACATAAGAGCAACTTATGTTGCAACATTGAACCAACTGGCATTATTTTTTCTGAAGAGCCACGTCTGTAAATATTTGTACAATTTATGTATTTCAGTCAAATCAGGAGGTAGAAGAAGCAATTTCTTTGCAATTTATTAGAAAGAAGGAAACATCAAAGAAGAGGAAATCTTCATATTAGGGCCAACAAAGTACCTAAGATTGAAATGGACAGGATGAAGGCCTCCTTCATATATTCTAAAAGGAGAAAGCAGAGAATGTGATTACAATTTTTTTCTCTACCAAGAAGTAGCTTAAACCTATATTAACTAGTCTAAAAACCACCATATTTAAACCAGAGGTGAGATAAGTAGTCTGTAACTTATATTGTAAGCTATGGATTAAGCTTGTCTATATGCAAACATTTATTTATCATTACATAAATCTTGGCAGTTTTCTCTAAATCATTTAAATGTATTGGGTTGGGGAGAGGGCTCAATGACAGAGAGTACATATTGCTCTTGCAGAGGACATGAGTTCATAACTAAACATCTAGCTTACTGCCCATAGCTCCACTTTCTGCCCTGCCCCCTCTGCCAGTTTCTGCATTCAAATGTACATGCCACCCTCAACACTAGCATATATACACATAATTTTAATATTTTTGAACTAAGATGGAATAAAGATGATGTGCTAAAAAGAGAATATATTGTGTTTGATTCCAAGATTTTTAATGATATAAAACAGTTTTACAAGTTTATAAAATAAGACCTGACAGCACAAAACATAGTTAGATGTGTAATAGATGCTGATTAATTTTTTGGTTTAGAAGTATCTACAGTCACCACATAGACAAACAATCAGACACACTTGTGAGTGATTATTTGGCCTCTGGATATTCTATGAAAGGTTAGATTGATTAGATTAACTAAGGTGGGAAGACTCACTTGGAAAGTGAATGGCAGATTCACTGGGCTTAGATCTGCACTCCATAAAATGTAGAGAGCTGGCTGAGAACAAATGTTCCTTATCCTCTGTCTCTGGTTGTGTGTATGATGGAATCAGCTGCTTCAAACTACTGTCATCATGACTTCCCTGCCATGATGGAGTGTACCTTGACACTTGAGAAAAGTAAGACTTTTCTCACTTGAGTTTCATTGCCTGGCTATTTTTTTCCCACAGTAACAGGAAAGAAACCAGGATAAAATTATATTGCAGTAATTAGTATTTCCATGCCATTAAATATTTATTAATTTTTATTAGGAATCTTCAAAGTCCTCTTTCCTTTTTCTCCATAAAATAGATAATTTGATAGGAATGACCATCAGACATCTGTGCATGTGTAGTGAAACTTATTCCTTTTTCCCTCTCCTTCCACTTATAAACTTGTGATAATTGTTACATTATATATTTCTATTAAGTTTATACTTGGAACTTTTATTTTTCTGTGCCTGATTTATTTTCTTTGATAAAATGTTATCATTTCTAGCCATGTTGTTACACATGACATGGTATCATTCATTTGAAAATTGGATCATATCTATCGGTGTTTCTCACAAATTTTATATATATATATGTGTGTGTGTGTGTGTGTGTGTGTGTGTGTGTGCATAACTTTATTATCCATTCAGTTGTAAATATACAAATAAATTGGCTATTGTGAACAGTTTTGCAATAAAGATGGGAGAATTCTATGAAGTATACTTATATTCATTTTCTTCAGATATGTAGCTATGGAGTCCGTATTTTATAATTTTTTGCCAATAGTTTCTACTCCTTCAGATAATAACTACATTAACCCATAGTCTCACCTGCAGTGTACACTTGCTTTTTTTTTACCCTATCCTTGACAACAGTTGAATTTGCAGTTGTGGCCTTTGGTTTATTTGTTTGCTTGTTTGTTTGGTTTTCTTCTATTGTTCTTTGTTTCTATTATACAGCCTTTCTAATTCTGGTGAGGTAGCATATTCTTGTTTATACATGAAACCAAAAAAAAAAAAACCCACGTGACAATTTTGCACAATGGGTCTCATTTTTTAGAAAAGGTAACATGTATCCCCAGACCAGTTTTAAACTAGCTATGTGGTCAGGGATTACTTTAATTTATTTCGAACTGTCTTCTGCTTCACAGCAATGCACTATCCTGTCTGGTTTATATGGTGCTGGGGATAGAATCTAGCACTGCAGGCATGCTAAGTAAGTGCTCTGTCAATCTCTTTGTGCTTCCTACCCAAAATGCCTTTAAAGACTATTATGTTTAAAATACTGTTTAAAAAACACTAACATGTCTGCATAGAAAAATAACTAAATATTCATGAGGCAAAAGTAGTGTATATAAATGGTGTGTACTATGACTCCCTACATTTTTCTATGTGATTCAATTTAAAAATAAATTGTTTTCAACCTGTAACTTGAACTTGTAACTCAATGTTATATCACAACCTGTACAGGCTAATTCACATTTTGAAAAATTAATACATACGTTTTGAGGCATTAGAAAAAATGAGCTTTCAGCTTCTATACCACATGTAGTTAGCTGTATGGTAGTGAACATTTTCTAAGTCTTAATTCAGTTAAGCAGTAAATGTTACAATTAAAAGTTGCCTATCCTTCTCCTGTGCCAATGAGTTCAAAACTATTTCCTCTCTTCTATCAGGTTTAATGTAGCATCCCACTGACAGAACTAGTACTTGGATTAAAAATTAATAATTGGGACCTCATGAAATTGAAAAGTTCTGTATGAAAAGGATATGATAATTTGGAATAAGTGCTATGCTACAGGATGGAGGAAAAAAATTACCAATTACACATCAGATAGTGAGCTAAAATATATAAAGGACTCAGCAAACTGTTACATCAAGAAAACCAACAACCAAATTTTAAAATGTGGAAAAAAAATCTAAGCAGAATTCTCAAAAGAAGAAACAGAAATAGTTGAGAAGCATGTATAGAAATATTTAACATCCTTAGTCATCAGGAAAATGCAAATAAAAACTCTTTTGAGATTCAATCTTACACATGTCAGAATGGTCATAATCAATAAAGCAAATGATAGCTCATGTTGCTGGGGTGTGAAATAGGAAAATACTTATTCTTGACTGGTGGGAGTGTAAACTCATATAGTCACTATGAAAATCAGTGTTAGAGGTCCTTAGGAAGCCAAGAATAGATCTACCTCAAGATCCAGATACACCCCACTTGGGCATATCTAGTAGCTGAGTGGGTGTTTACTTTTCTTATTTGGTAACATGAAGAATACCTTCCAGTGACATGAACATTTGTTTATAGAGAGTGAAGCCTCGAGGCAGGCATCAGCTTGTCTTCTTCAAGTCATGTCTGAAAGTTCTTTCAAAGCCTTGTTTCCTAAGGTTTGGAAAGGGCATTTTTTTTCTTTTGTTACCTTACAGCTCCTTTATGTGTGTGTTATGCCGCCCAGTATTGTATTTTTAAGAGATTTCTCTGTGTAGTACACATGTCTCTGCCTCTATATGTGGATCTTATGCTTTTTTTTTTTTTAAGCTCTTTTTCTTCAGTTTATTTTCTTATACTTCAGTGTGTTTTTGTTTTATCTTATCTTATTTAAATTATTTAGATATCTATTTGTTTTTGAAAGAGATATAGAAAAGGTTTGGATGTAAAAGACAAAAAGGTAGGGATATCAGAGAAGTTGTCAAAATGGAAACCATCAGAATATATTATATAAAAAAATATATTTTTAGTAAAATAAAAATATAAACATATATCTTTTCCAGGTACTTAAGAAAAATTACATCAGTTGTTTTTAATAAATTTCTAAAAGTATTTTAAAAATTCTATATAGAAACATTCATTGTATACAAAAACGTAAGCAGAATGAAGTTCAGTTTCCAATATATTATCATAATCCTATTTTTATTTTGATGTTTTTATTCAATATTTTATCTGAATTGAAACAAACTTTGTTAATTAAATTGTATTCATTTTGATAGTCTTTATTTATTTGTAATTCAGTTGATGCTTTCACGCTCTTGCTTCAAAATAGAAAGAACAAATCTAATGAAGTTAAGTAGGATTTGAGCCTGTTTTCATTACACCACATGTAGCAGGTTTCAGGCTAAGCATTTGTGAAGTACCATCATTGCATCTCTAACTCCCCCCTGAACACTGTTTCAGATCAACACTTGTTCCACAGTGCTATTGTATAACCCAATGGGAGGCACTGCAAGTTTTACAACCAGCTCACAAGCATAAGATCGAGCCTATGCTAATCTCACTCACCTTTCATGTTCCTATCTCTGTTAAATCCAGGATATTTGCTGAATATTAATTAGCTGTTGCTTTTAAAATTCATGCTCTCAATTCGGTACTCTAACCTGAAATAGAATACATAATGCGTTTTTGTCCAAATTAGTACACACAGTTCAAGAAAGCTTTTTCCTTAGACAATACAGAATTCAGCAAGAGTTGAATAAAATATTGAAAATTCAGGCAAATTTACAAACTCTGGAACAACTGTTTAAATAGCACAATTATGGCTGTACATGAAGGAAATTTTAAGCATAGATACTGTCCAGTTCTCTGTCTATTTCCACAGCATCTGACTGTGTTTCATTCCCTGAGAACCATTGTTAGAAGTGATATTTATCAAAGTATACTGTGCACATTGATGAGGGGGCAACTAAAATAACAAGGCTTGTTTTTGTTGTTAGAGGCCTAGTAACTCATAAAAGGTATATTTGGTAATAATTATATAGATTATAATCAGAAAATATTTTATATATACATACAGATTTCATATATATATAATTATATATATATATATATAATTAAATACATGTCTATACATATATATGGTAGTTTAAATACATATGGTCCCTATAGTCTCATGTGTTTGAATCCTTTACCCACAAGGAGTGGCACGATTAGAACTTGTGGCCTTGTTATGGTAGGTGTGGGCTTGTTGGAGGAAGCATGTCCCTGTGGAGAAGGCTTTAAAGTCCTCTGTGCTCAAGCTACACCCAGCATGGCACTCACTATCCGTCTGCTGCCAGTGGATCAAGAGGTAGAACTCTCGACTCCTTCAGCTCCATGTCTGCCTGCATACTGCCATGATTCCTGCCATGATGATAATTGACTAAACCTCTTGAAACTATAAGCCATCATCACCAATGCGATACTTTCTTTTATAAGAGTTGCTATGGTTATGGTGACTTTTCATAGCAATGAAATCCAAAGTAAACAATCTATGTACCATTTTCTGTTTAATGTATCATATATCTTGCATTATATTTTCAACTTTTCTAGGCTTGTTATCACTGTCATCACAATGATCCATCACCTTTATAATAATCATTCAATTAAAAGTTAATATTATTACACAATTGTGTCATATAACAAAGCATTTATGTGGCAAAGCCTCATGTACTTTGTGGTAATTTTTCCCATTACAAATTTGTCTTGGTTAACAATTAGCATCCTGTTCCACCAGATAGTCATCATTTGCAATAATTATCCTGTGGAGTTCTTCCTAAGAGCTGTGGATACTGTACTAGTTACTTCTTTTATAACTGTGACAGCATCTGTTTCAGAGAAAAATGATTTATTTTGTTCACAGTTTAAGACCATATAGTCCATTGTGGCTTAAGGGATTTGATGAATGCATAGAGTGAGAACACAAGGTTGCTGTTGCTAAACATATCGCATGTTCACAGTCAGAAAGCAGAAGTTGGAAATGCTGGTGGTCTTCTGGATTATCCTTTTCCCCCACTACTCCCTCTTCAGTTAAGCCTAAGGCACTAGCTCATGGGAAAGTTGCATAAATACTGTCTCTCCTCAGTTAATTATTTTGGGAACAAGTTACAGTCCTTGGTTTATAGAATAACAATAGTTGTAAAGAACATGGTGGCATAATTCTAATACATTCACTTATGCTTTGTGGCTCAAGAGGTCTGCAAGGACGGTTATGATCATGCAGACTTGCAGTATCTTAGTTAATGTTGCTATTGCTTTGAAGAGTCACCATGACCACAACAACTCTTATAAAGGAAAGCATTTATTTGGGTTTGGTTTACAGTTTCAGAGGTTTAATACTCTGTCACCTTAAGAGAAAGCATGGCAGCAAACAGGCACACATGAGGCTGGAGAGGTAGTTGATAGTTCTACAAGCCTGATAGGCAGACATCAGAAAAAATGAGTGACATTGAGTCTAGCTTGAATACTTGAAATATCAAGACCTACCCCCAATGGCATACTTCCTTCAACAAGGCCACACCTACATCAACAAGGCTACACCTCCTTACTGCATCACGCTCTAAGAGTCTATGGGAACCATTTTCTTTCTTATCACTACATGTAGCAAGAATGGAAGACTAGAATCAGTGAGTATGTCCATACTTTTGTCTCATATAGAATATGGTTATGATATGCAACTGTATTTCTTTGGCATTTTCCTCTACTCTCTTTGTACTTGAATAACTAAAGAGCATTTCTATGCCTGCTCTACCCTGTTCCACCTCCTGAATAACTGACACAGAGACCTTGTTTTTTATCTACAAGTTGCAAGCCTAAGCTGGGCTGGTTTTAACACTCTATCTCTGCCTATTTCCCAACCATATGGTCCATTACCTTTAGTTTAAGCCTGGCTTTGACTCATCATAGTCCGTGTGTGTCTTCATTCCAAATCTCTCATATGGTTTCATGGGGAATCCTCTTGTACTTTCCACATGGTTTCTCAACACACTACTCACCTCATGCTCCTTCTTCTCTTTCCAGTCCCCCTGGGACATTCCCCGATTCAAAGCAGAAGTTCTGCCTTATTCTGTTCCACCCAGAGACTTACCTGATTAGCTCTTTACTGACCAATCAGAATGTGATGAAGAAGAATCTTTACAAAACTGTGAGACAAGTGATGCTTCATAAAAATAACAACACCAAAGTCCATCCTATGCTTAACTCTGCAGGTTTAGAAACCAGAATTTGAATATTATAGGGAAAATGTTTATGCAGTGCACAAAACATCACTCCAACAATGATATATTTGGTCATACTGTATATTTAATACAAACAATGGGGATTATAGAAACAAGGGAAATTGTTAATTTTCAACTTAGTAATGTTTTCTTTTCTAAAAAATGATATTGACACTACTCTACAGGTATCCTTTGAAACTTTATACTTTAATGGGCAAAGGAATCGTCAGTTGTTAGAATATTTTTTTAAGTATACGTAATGTGAACTCGTCGACTTTTTATATCATCTGTTTTTTTCAACTAAAAATTGGGATCTACTGGTCACAAATTTGTTATCTGTAATTTTCATTACTAACAACATCTACCACAGAAGTAATTGTGACTAGCTAATGATACTACATTAACAAAAATCTTAGGTGTTCGCTGACACAGTTCATCTGGAATGTATGCTATCCTTACTTTTGTCATTTCTTTTCCTCGACCACCTTGTTTCTCCTGTCACTTGAGGCACTTCCTAGCATGTTGCTATGAAGCTACATCTGAGCCTCAAATAATGGCAGACAAACAACATTAATCTTAAGTTGCTTTCTTTTAATAAAAAATTATCCAACTCTTTTAGCAGGTCTCTTAAAATACGTGTGAAAACCATTACTCTCTGTATACCCAATATTGCCTCACTACATAGGAGTTTCAAGATCAGCAGCTGGGAGGTCATACACATTACTTCCCTCCCTTCCACCAATGTCCTGTGCACTATAGTCTTCACTCTCTCCATAGATCAATTCCATTCCTTATTTTATTTTTTTGAGAATGTGATTTTTGTCAGTCTTCTCTTATTTTTTTTCATTGATTTTTGTTTTGCTATATTTAAATATTTCTTTTTAAAATTACTTTTATTTTATTTTTTTATAGTTCAGTCATTATGCCTCTCCCTATCTGCTCTACAGTTCCTCATTCTATTTCTCCTCCCTGCCCCCTCCCCCTTGCAACTCCACTCACTTGGGCCTCATGTCTCTCTAGGATTAGGAGCATCTTCTTTCACTGAGGCCAGACCAGGTAGATATTTACCCAACTATTGACTGAAGTTGAGGTCCCCTGTGGTTGAAATAGGGAAATGCTGGAAGAAGCTAAGGAGGAGAAAGAGCCCATAGGAAAACTAGCAGTCTCAACTAACCTGGACCACTGAGGTCTGTCAGACATGGAGCCATCAACCAGGCAGCATACACTGGATGGTTCAAGGCCCCAGAAATGTATACAGTCTTTTCCTTTGATGATTTTTTTTTTAAACTGGAAATGTCCTTTCTTTGCAGAACATAAGTTTTTCATCAAATCAACCACAGATGTGAATTTTGTAGAAAAGTCTTCTCCAAGAGCAAGAACAGATAGATGCACAGACAGACAGACATTGTTCCTCTACATATATCTATTTTCTTCATTCTGTGAACAGATTGTTGACTGACAATCTCAGTCACTTCTTCCTTAGAATGCAATCTATAATGAAATCTTATGAATGTAAAATGTCAGGACCCTCATGTTTATCATATCTATCTATAGACTTGTTACATACGTGGCACAGTGCCATATTTAAAAAGTAAGTGGAAAGCACCTGTAAATAAACCTGGTACATATAAAACAATGAGAAAAAAAACAATAAAAAGACAGAAAATAAATTTTAGAATTTCAAGTAACAGTAACTGTGTTATTTAAAATCTGCTTTATGCATAGCTTTCCTATAGTCCCGAAGAAAACCTAAGTCAACCCACACCGTTCTCTAATTAGCAAATTAATTAGCCAAATATACCATATGTATGAGAATGTCAGTTCAATCAGTAAGAGCAGATCATGCTGTCTCCACTTAAGATGATGACAAGGTAGCTATAGAAGGAAAGTTAACAGAGAGAAGCACATAGCTAAATATGAAAGTGTCATAGCTAACTCTATAGAGCTGACGCATTGGAGGTGGGTTCATTTGATGTGAATGTAAGTAAGCTTCCAAAGGAGGATTAGGAAAAGAATAACAGTTTATATATTCATGAAAATGCCATATATTGCACTTAAGTCGACAAACTAAACGGAGATTTACATTCAGTATAAACGCATGTGTTGTGTGGGTAGATATAACTTTTTTTTTTTTTAATCTACAGAGAACATTAAACCATTGTACAATTAGAAGTGTTGAGAGCAAAGCTGTCCTCAAGTTTGACTCACTGAGGAAACATTTTGGTAAGTGTTAGCCAAACTCTAGCTGATTTTCATCTTTGAATTTCTCAGAGAAAATTCCCAATTCATGGCATATCCCCAACTGACAGAGTCAGGGAAGCTGTATAACTTACATCATTAGTCAGTGGCAGTAGGAGACAAATCTCCACATTCCTGTGTTTGGCAGCTTGTGTTCCCTTCAATGTTCTCTGCTGAGATAAAACCAGAGTTCACAAGTCTACTTCAGAAGCATTTAGGGACGATTCCCCTTGCAGCAAAAGCAAAGTTTACTAAAAGTTTACTAAAGACACAGTTTTACCACAGTTTAAAATATTCAGTACTCCCTGAGTTATAGGTTGCAGGATTGTGTTGAAGATGATTCAATTGCAGCTGGGCTCTACACAGACAGATGTTTTCAGGATTTTTTCCAGTTGTGGATTTCTATAGTAATTTCCAGATGACAAAAACTAAAAGAAGCTTTTTTCCATGGGGAGTGCACAGTATACTTTTCTGTGGATGTAGAGCAAGTGTTTAGAACAAGATGAGAGATTATACCTATGTCGGAAGGTGGCAGCTGTAGTTCTCACCAGCTATCAATAGTTGAGTTTGTAGTTAGAGGCATCACTTCCTAGCTGTTGAGCATGTTAAAGTGCAATTAGAGTGCTGTGCTTACTCCCAAGATATAGGTGTCACTATTGTATCCTTGGGGTTATTTTTACATTGCTGGTCATCGTTGTGGTATGTAGACTCTACAGCTGAACAGGGCCATTTTTGTGTGTGTGTGTGTGTAAATTACTTGTATTTTAAGTAAATATAAAATAATTTTCCTTATGTTTTTTTTCAAATATTATTAGTATTACATAACCAATTTTTATAGGGGTGCTGGTGACTTCAAATAAGGCCTTCATGTTTGCATAGAAAGTGTTCTTATTCACTGAGCCATCTCTTTAGCCCCTCTTTGTTTTTCCCAAAGCAATGTTAGTGCAATGATGTGGTTATAATATATCTAAAATATTTTAACCTTAGTGTTCAAATGAGCACAGATAGTGTGGTCCTGGAAAGTCACTGACCAATATAATGAAAAATGGCATACTATTAATGTTTGTAGTACTGTTTCTCATTTTATGATACCCAGATGTTCCCTTCTCTTCCATTTAAGCAGTACACACACTAAAAATCATGAACATTTTTACTTCACAGCACTAATTAAAACAGACAGAACTCTAGAGACCAAATGTAATATTATGTGACCTTGTATGGTTTCCAGCAATGGTAGTCACTAACTAAATAATGATAAAACAAGAACTTAATGAAAGGGCACCGTGACTTAAAAATTCAAAGTAAATCATTGGTAATCAAATGTGGGCTATACTTTGTGTGCTGGTTTGTATATGCTTGGCCCAGAGAGTGAAATTATTAGGAGGTGAAGCCTTGTTGGAGTAGGTGTGTCACTGTGGCTATAGGATTTAATACCCTCATCTTAGATGCCTGGAAATGAATATTCAGTTAGTATCCTTCAGATGAAGATGTAGAACTCACAGCTCCTCCTTCACCATGCCTACCTGGATAGTGGATACTACCATGCTCTACCTCGATGACAATAGACCGAACCTCTGAACCTGTAAACCAGCCCCAATTAAATGTTGTCCTTATAAGAGTTGCCTTGGTCATCATTTCTTTTCATAGCTGTAAAACCCTAACTAAGACACTTTGTCTCTCAACCAGTCTCTGGTTTACTCTATTACATTTGAATTCTGCACACAATGAATTAAAATACAAAGAATTCAAAACTTTCATATCATTCTTTATTAATACCTTTTCACATGTTAATGAATAGACACTCTTATAGTTTTACTTTCTACATTTTTTCATCTGGCTTCACCTATCTCAAATAACTCTATTAAGATATAATTGCACACATTTGAAGGTAGAATTTGATGAATATGGAGGTATGTATGTGGCTGTGAAACCATCACAGCAGTCATGCTCAACACACTTGATCTTCCACCAAAGTTGGCACAAGAGCTTTTTCAAGATTTACTTCCCCCCTTTGCATGACTAGTTCTCTCCCTACCATTCCAAGCAAACCACAATTGGCTTTCTGCAAAAGTTCAACAGATTAATTTGAATTTTATTTTTCTTAAGTGTTAAATAAATTAAGTCATATTACAAACTGTATTGTTTAATAATAATTCTTGAAAAAAGTAAAGAATCTTAAAATAATTTTAATTCAAGTTATATAAGAAATCCGCTAAGTAGTTCACTTGTATATTAAAAATACATCTGTTTGAAGTAAATTAAGATTTTGTCTTTTAGAGGACTACGTTACTTTATATTTAGAAAGAAAAATGAAGTTTAGCTTCCTCTTATGACTTAGAGAAGAAAAGAAATTCACAAAGAATTACAACACTAATACTTATACTGAACAAATTTGTTCAAGGATTAATCTCACATTAACTCTCAATAGTCACGAGTAAAATAGGCTTTATTCTTGAATAAATAAATAGACAATATAGTTATTAGTTGTTGGTTTATTTTGCCTTGGGCAAGGAGATGAAGCTATTTCTATTTTTCACCTGAAGCTTTAAGGTATTCATCTTCTGCCAAAGTAGATTATTTTCATATCCCCTATCACTCTCTTAATGAATTATATTCCACTTTTAAAATATAAGAAATGTGATTAAAATACATTGTTTTTTGTGGTTTGGGTTGTCTAATTGGTTCTGTAAGTTTGGTCAAATTACCTTAGCTGGGTTTCAAGTACCTTAACTCAAAGTAACAAATTCAGGTGTTAATATTATCAACTCCTAATATAAAATTCTATGGTATTCATTACTTGCTTAAAACAGTGGATATTTATGTAAACCATCTTATTATCTAACAGAAATGCTGAAATTCTGGGTTAGAAGTAATTTGAGGATGCTTGAGTAAGGGAAAAATAGACATTGTACCAGCGAATAAGAATAATGATTATCTATAAAATATATTATTTTGTATTTCAAGGTATATATATATATATATATATATATATGTATGTATGTGTGTGTAGTGTATGTATGTGTGTATACATATATGTGTGTATACACACACACACACACTACACACACACACACATATTTATATATATATATATATATATATATATATATATTAAAGTAATAAAAGCACAATACTATGAACACTTTTAAATTCAGAACCAAATTTCCAACATAAACAATAGCAATGTAAGATATCAATGAAAGAGCGCAACGCATACTTTACTCTGGAGATGATGACATTATGCTTGTGAGGCAATGGTTTATGATCACTTGAACCCATCTCTGCCCTTTCTATCCTATTCGCTTATAAAAGAACATAAGCTTCACAGAGTCTTTGAAGCTCCTATGACAAAATGTATTTAAATATAAACAGCTTCTTTAAGATGTCTCAGTATGCTAACATCTATCATTGGGAAATAAAAAAAAAAAATGTGACTTTCATTTCTACCACCAAACAACCTTTATAACTAACCCAATAGAGACAAGCAGTAGCCATTCTTCCCTCCTCTGTAGCTCTATCTGTAAGTCAAATCTTCTCCAGGAAGCCTTATCACAATGACTCCCCAAATATTCCATAACTTGTGATCTAAAGGATCCATTTGGAACACATAAAGAAGGTTGGTTGTATGAAAGTTTTTTTTTCTTTTTAATTTTCAGTCTTTTATATTTCTAAATCAGTTGACAAAATTTTTAATATATTCCATTATTTCTTCCAGCTCTTCTTCATAGTCTCTACCCACCTAACTTCATGCCTGGTTTCTTAAAAACATTAAATAAAAACAACAGAACAAATCAAAAACAAAACAACAAATGTGGTCAAAACTCTACATAAAGCCACAGTGAGAACCTTGCATAAGAAATATACTCTCACCTCTACAACACACATTTCTGGAACATGAAGAAATATTTCTGCAGTAATATCATGATATAATTTCATACTCTGTAGAGACTGAGTGAAAAACTGAAAAAAAAGAAGAAATGCAACAATACAAATGTAATATGCATTTGATGAGAAGATAATTAGTTGCTACAATATAATTCTTCCATTTTGGAAATGAATAATATCACAAGATGCAAAAGATATGTCTATAAGTAGGTGTGTATTCTTAAAATTTCTATGATTTGGCTGTTGATAAAATTCTCAGTCCTAGAAGAATAAGAAGGGTTGTAACAAAGCGATATTGGAAACCCTACAATTTTCTTCAAATTGAGAAATTAGTTCATTATTCATTTAAAAATTCCATCAAATATTTAATTTTAAAATTTCACGGCAGAGGAGGGTCTTGTTAGACATCAGGGGGAGCAGAGGCCCTTGGACCTAAGGGTGTTAGATCCCCTAGTATAGGAGAATGCCAAGGAGAGATGACTAGAGTGAGTAGGTGGGTGGGTGGGAGAATACCCCTATAGCTGAAGGGGAGGGGGAAGGAACTGGGGAAGTTCCAAAAGGGAGATCTGGAAAACGGAGAACATTTGAAATGTAAAGAAAGTATGAGAAAAATGAAAAAAAAAAAAAAGAAAATAAAACTAAAAAAAAAAAAATTCACATTTTGACTAAGAAATCTTTTAGTAATGCAAAAGAGATCTTTAAAAGATAAATATCAGTATATAAATTTGCAATTTAAATTCAAGGCCTACCTGACAACCTCTAAGTTAAAAATATAGGGCAGACTCTATAGAATGATGTAGAAGTATCAGAAGAAAACAAAGATGAATTGCTTTGATAATTATGTTTCTTATAATTTTATTGATATATATATATATATATATATATATATATATATATATATATATAATTGTAATTTCAAGTTGTCAGGTGTAAAAATAGTTGAAGCATGTCTAACTTGAATTGCCTTACCATGAACAATGAATTCTATACCATATATAAATTTATCTTTTGATAAAGAAATACTCATTCACTATTCATCAATTAATAGTTTAGTAACTACATATATAATGCCGTTGCTTTATATATGGCTTTGTTAGCTTTCTAATTTTTCTTTCTCAAAGACAAAAGAAATAATTTCATTAAACTTTTCTAGAAAAGTTTGTTGGCAAAAGTAGTTATGTATTTGGAAATGTTCCATAACACTAAGTCATGCTTCTTGATCATCAGAGTACAGTTGTCATAAGTACATAAGTGATTTCAGAGGATCCTAACCCATCAGTCCCTGCTTCCTCCCAAAGCCTCTACTAGTCCCTTCAGGAGAAGTGGCCACTGATAAATTAAATTTATAAAATATATATAAAACATAAAATCCATATAAATCCTGTCTAAAACTCATGTGAAGTCATGTCCAAAATTCATATAAAATAAAGCCTTGTATCTGATGCTTAGATAATCTAGAACTATTGTTATTACAAAAAAAAAAAATGTATCCTACTGTCCGAGGAATCTCTAAATCAATTATATCAAAATTGATGGTGGTTGCAAGTCTTGAAAGGGTCAGGCTTTTTAAAAATAAACACTTCAGTGACTTGTCTACTCTTCAATTTTGGGGAAGAATTTTACATAATTAACTTTCATTTATTATTTTGTACTTTCACCAAATCTATAAAAGTATAGCATGGAGAAACATCTAATGAAGAAAAAAAATAATCTTACCTCAGTTTTTAAAGTAAAATGTCACTGAAATGAGAGGCAGAAAATTATTTGCAGAATCTTACATGGCACATTCACATCTTGCATCTTCCAGGCATGATTTTTAAAAGTTTACAAAATTAACTTTATCTTTTCAAACAAAAAGAAAATATTTCAGCAGTTTACAGTTCTCTATAAAATTGTATTATGTGCTGGTTGTGAAATGAGCCTGGCAGTGGTGGCACACGCCTTTAATCCCAGCACTTGGGAAGCAGAGGCAGGTGGATTTCTGAGTTCGAGGCCACCCTGGTCTACAGAGTGAGTTCCAGGACAGCCAGGGTTACACAGAGAAACCCTGTCTCGAAAAAAGAGAAAAAAAGAAAAGAAATGAACTCTCTTTATAAGTCATTCTGCCTCAAGTAATAGTTGTCTAAGTTCTGGTTATGGAGGAAAATAATTTACTATAATATTATAATAACTAAGCACAAGTCTCTAAGCATTCATCTTCAAACCTAGGAAAGACCATCAGAAAAGTAGGTTTGGCTGTATTAGATCATGTCAGTTTCAATGCACTTTTGTTATTATAATCAGATAGCTACTATTTGATTTACTACCACTCTCTATTCTATGAAGATTTAAACTTTGAAGAGAACTCTGTTTATATTCTCATGTTTTCAATCCTTAAAAACATAATTTCTTAAGCATGAAGTCTTAAGTTAATCTGCTCAAGTGTTGTTTTTGGCATGTTTTAACCTATGTAACCTATGTTTTAATTTTTCCTTGAGGAACAGGCCATATGACATAACTTTGGGATAAAGCCATACCCTAAATACACATATGCTGAACCCAGAATATTTCCTTCTCTGTCATACCTATCTCTAGGCCTAGGCCTGATGGCTTGTAGCCTCCATACAATCTAACATTCCAAGCTGACTGATTCAGTCTGGCTTCTGACTGAACTACTTTGCCTGCCATCATGTTAACTTTGGCAATATCTTTTAACCTTTTGGATCATTTTTCTCTGGTTCAATCTGTCTTGGCCTGAGTATAGCCTCATCTTTCTTTGCAACCTTTCTCTATAAAACTGTCTATGTAAAACCTTCCTACACACACACCACATACCACTAACCACACACCATTTTATGTGTCTTAATACTCTTAAATAGCTTCTCTTTCCTCTATTGTTCTCTGTGAATTGGGCATATCGAATCTCTGACTCACTACATTAAGTATTTCTCTTATTTGTCACTTTGCCTCTCAGTTAGACATCAGCCTCAAACATGGATGCTTCCTTCTACAAACCAACTTTACCTTCATTATCAGGGATTAAAGGTGTGTACTAAAAATGTGTCTGTGCTCTAACTAGATCATAATGTAACCAAGGCATGTCTGCATTCTCACTAGATCATATTTTTGGATGTGATCCATTACTTAGTAGACCTTGTTTTCTTAGTGTCCTCTATGCTCTCTGGCTCCTACACTGTTTCTACCTCATCTTTCACAGATGAGTATTAGGAATTGGTTCCATCTCAGGGACTGAATTCTATGTCTGATTAGATATTTGTTGGTTACTCGCACAGTGTTTGCACCACCATTCATTGCACTAGAATATCATGCAGGGAGGACACCACTGAGGTCAAAGGGTTTGCATATGGGTTGGTGTCTGTGTTTCTCCTTTGATAGTGTACAAACTGTCTTTCTGTACCAAAGATGCTAGAAGACAGAAGTCAAGGCTTTATGTAGGTTCTAGGTTTATATGTAGGCATTATCTTCAAAAAAATCTTTGTTTCAAAAAGCTGCCTTTTGGTGGTTAATTTATGCTTACCTTGAAATTAAAACTAGACTTTCATATTTTGATTATTTGTTCTGTACTCTTATCTGTCTTATTGAACATAAGTATGACATCTCAAATGTTCAGTTTATTTTTTTAAAATATTAAGAATTGCCCTTCATAGGACATAAAGTAGGTTGGGTTCCTCATTTACATAAAAGAAGTTACATTTAGATTTACTCCATTTGCATTACAGAATGTGGATGCATTAAAAATAAGTGTACCAAAGCTACTATATAACCAGGATGTGCCTCATAAATTTAACAGATATTTTCTCCTAAAAAAATCTTTGGATATTCTCACTGACAAGAATGCATGTTTCTTGTTCTTGACAGCCGAAATAGTGTTTGGTATGGTTTGCATCACATGACATAGACCTTATGTCCAATAGCATATTGGTTGGTCACTTCCACAAGCTTTGTGCTATTATTTCACTAGTGCATCTTGCATGCAGCTCACCATTGTATATCAAAGGTCATGTTTCTGGGCTGGTATTAACCTTTATACTTTAGTAGCTTACAGAGTACCTTAAAGTACCATGAATAGTACACTCTCCAAGTCAAGGCTCTAGATATGTGCCAGGTCTTATTCTCCATAGTCTATTAATTCTGTAGGTGCTATCTTCAACATATGAAAACCCAATATTGATTATATAACATAAGCCAGAGATCTTGAACCAAGCCATTAACTCAATGCAATGAGCACTTGCAAATGAAGATTTGTGGACCAAAGGATATACTCTGGAATACACTATGGCCCACTACAGCTTCCACAATGAGATGTTCTCTGTCTTTTGTTGTTTATTTTTTTTTGTTTGTTTGTTTGTTTTTGAGACAGGGATTCTCTGTGTAGCCCTGGCTGTCTTGGAACTCACTCTGTAGACCAGGCTGGCCTCGAACTCAGAAATCCACCTGCCTCTGCCTTCCAAGTGCTGGGATTAAAGGCGTGCACCACTGCCCAGCTGTCCTTCATTGTTGTTGCTGTGGCTGTTGTTTGGTTGGTTATGTGTGGTTGTTTGCTTTAGGTTTTTGTCTGTTTGGTTGGGTTTTAGGGTGGTTTCAGGGCAAAGGTCAGATATTAGGTGACAGTCAGATGAGCTGGACTGGGATGCATAATATGAAACTCACAGAAAATCAATAAAACATTTTTAAAAATCTATAAAGAAGAAGAAAGCATTCATATCACTCACCTTCAACCTATGAAAGAAATCTTCCTGCAAGATATAATGATAGTGGCACAGATGTTATGAAATAGACCTATTTTTTTATTAGATTTTTATGCTCATTCCATGGGATGTAGTGCATACATGATACTGATAAGGTGGCCAAGAATCTAATACTATGCAGGTCATGGACATAGAAGAAAACCTATTGTGTTAATGAAAAATAGCAATAGAAAGTCTCCTATTGACCTAGTAGTACACTCCCTTAAACATCTTCAAAGAAGCTTTGTCTTGCAGTCAATTGTGATAATGCAAAGATCCCTAAAAACATAAGTCTTTGGAGCCCTCAGTTCTAAATAGGATGTCTTCTCAACCTCCTTCCAATCCAGTAGAAAGACTTTAGAAACAAGATGTGGTAAATGGCATCAGTGAAACTATATCTTCTAAACACAAGATGGTGGATACACATATATATTTCTAGAAACTGTGACAGCATGAAAAAGACCTACATATTTCTAACTAGTCACAATCACTGAAGAGCAGACATGGACTCAAAGTCTTACACATCCCTAACCAAGAAGAAATAATGTAGTGATTGATGCCTTCTTTGAATTTATGAAATAAGTATCAAAATAGTTCAATAAAAGCCCTGAAAGAACCAGCTAAAAGTGAAAAAATAACAAGCTAATATCCTTTAACAGAGAATCATAAATAATATTAAATTTCTATAAATCTTAGAAGTCAATAGCATTAAGAATTTGTTCTAAGGAAAAGAAGTATCAATGAGGAAAGATGTGGGGCAGTCTCTTCACTATGAGCAGAACTTCACAAAATGCTTAAGAGTAGAAATAAAATATAATAGGCAGGGAATAGTGTGGACTTTTAATTGCATATCTTACCTCTTAATCTTGCTCATGTCAAACTTACTGTGTGGTGATTGAGAGTTTTATCACACAAATATTCTGCTTGTAAAGTGAAGAAATTTTTAGCTACCTAGAAAGGATAGAACCAAAAATGTAGGTACAAACATTAAGCATGTGATAAGAATCTCATTTTTATTTGTTTGAATGAGACTCTTCAAACATATAATAATGAAATACATTTGCTATAGAAAACTATGAGTCTTGACTTATAATATTTCAATTAATTTAGTGTTGATGGAAAACAATGAAGTACTTTACATCCCACTTGATACAATCCTTATTCATCCCATCCTCATGTACCATTCAAAGCTTCAGCCTCTGAGTTGTTGATTTGTATGATCTAGCTTACATATTTTCATAAAAAATAAGTGTAAATTGTTTGAATATTGAACACTTATTCCCTATTCATTTGATTTTAATTTAATGATTGATTATATATAATTTTTATTGAAATAAGGTACAAGAAAGGAGATAAATATTTATCAAAATAAAACTAGAATTTCTTAAAGCCTATATTTTCTTTATATACACATTTACTGAAAATAGATATTTTTTATAAAACTAATTTCTTAAAACCTCAACTTCACTATCAGAGAGATTGCCAATAAAAAGCTAGAGAAATATATTCATGGCTTGATAGTTTCCTTCAGTCCTGAAGATTGAACTTAGTGCTTCATGTACACTGAACAAGAACTCTACTGTTGAGATACATCCAAACAAGAAAAGCAGCACAAAGTCTCACCAATAGGACAGCCTAAACATGAGTTGAAGAAGGGCAACAACAATAAACAAGTCAAGTGAAACCCAAGATCATAGAAATAGAATAAAAATTTACAGGAATAGGTAAAACTATAGGAGAATTAAATAATGAAAGAATTAGTTGTAAATATCTTGCAGAAATAAACACTTCACTTGTAATCTAAACAAAAAGTAGGCAGCATAGTAATAATTAACACAAAACATCTTTAAAATGTATTTAACATATTTCTTATGAACAAACTTTTTGTGAACTAATATATAACAGAGACATAGTTATGCTGACACAGCCTGGGGTGCTTGTAAGGGAAATACTAGGAGTTAAGTCATGAGAATAACACACTCAGACATTGATATGTTTTTCCACCAATTAAGAAACCTTACCAGCATTTTGCCTTAATTTGGAACTTAATAATATACTGTCTATGACATCTGGCACATAATTGCCTTATCACATTAGTTAATTTTTCATATGTAGATGTTGATATCAAATGCACATTCAGAATAAAAATTACTGGAGGGTTCTTGAAAAAGTATGTATGTTTAATGCACCCATGGTTTCCTATGCATTATTCACAATCTTAACACACATTTATTGCATGATTAAAGCAAGATGTTCTATCCTAGCCAATTAACCAAGATTGCCATGCCTAAAAGCAATGAAGAGCACACAGGTGTCACACTGTTCAGTTGGAATGTAGTCTTGGTTTCTGCACCACAGTAGTTATGGAGTAGTTGTCAGTGACTCAGTTGTCACAGGTGGCTGAGAACACCATGGTGAGGAAAGGAACACTTATATCATTCCTCCAGAGATAACACTATCTTTTAAGAATTAGGTATATAATTGCTAGATACCTCAGAAATCTACAGCTTAGCTACCCAATGATTTATCCATATCTGTCCTTCCACATATTTTGTACTACAATGTAAGCATTCCTGAGGACACATTGAAGATATAAGGGAACATCTAACAATAGCAGCTTATGGATATGTTTGTCTCTAGATGTAACAAATACTTCTTAAATTGTACTCACTTTAATCTATGTACTCACTTGTATTCAAGGCATGGAAATTATGAATGAACATTTTCCTCATTGCTTAATTATCAGAAATATTAAATACAAAAAGAGTAGGAATCCTTCACTGAGAATTATTTCATTCCTTTGTGCCTATGCAAATTTTTGACAAAGTCTAAAAGAGCCTCAAGTCATCACAAAAAGATATGTGTCCAATACATAGAGAAAATCAGTAATTTTCCATCATATAAAGGCAAAAATAACCCCTTTGCCATGCATGAGTGAGATTTTCTCTCTTGAAAAATGGACTTGAAACCTTAACCCCATGCTTATCTTTTACAAATCAATATGTAAGAAATACAGCTTAATAATTTCATTTATAAATGTCTTTTCTATGTGAAAGCTTATACAGTGTATGAAATGTATTATTTTTTGATCCAATTTCCTCAGACAAGTGACTAACATTACCATTGCTTTAGTCTGTTTTGACATGATGCAGGCATGTATGAGTTGGTAAGGACAGAACCACATGAATGGATTACTTTAGGCAAATGTTTCATTAGTAGAAAACCCATATCATCCATCATACAAGGTATACATTTGGAATTAGCAAGTCTGAGTCTACATATTGGATCTGACACTCATTTTGGTCAAGTCTTCTAACCTCACATAAAACCATACAGATAATTAAAGATATTATTGTAACGAGTTTTAGATTTGAATGATGTGACTGAAAATAGATATCAAACCCCAAAATTTTCCACTTGAGTACAATTAGCCCACATATACATATTAAATATGTTATTTCAGTACTTTTTTGTTTTAACACTATAATGAGTGAATTGAATGTTCATGAGAGTAATAAATAACAAGGGCACTATATCATGACTTTAAATTATGTTTTCCATAACACTTGTCTTATAAAAGATAATGAAATTAACATGTTTAAAGAGCCAAAACTATAGAATAACTTTCGTTTGTGAAACTGTGAACTTTCATCTCAATTTTATGACCTGAAAATGAGATTTTACTAACATATTCCCACCAATTTAAGGAAAATGTGAGATGTAGACTATGTATCTAATTTCCTATACATGTACATAAGGATTAATATTCCATGTAGGATACAAAATATCCCCATTCGTTATTACATACAATTGCTGAGTTACAGTGTCTACTCACTAGTTAGCCATGGTAGACTTTACTCCACTTAGCCACTTCCGGTTTTCATATGTATAAATAATATATTTTCCCATACTTCATGTATTCAGACCCAACATTTTATATGGAGGTCATAGTAACATGCATCAGAGATCAGAATCAATCACCAGTCAATGAAATGGATGCTATTACTGTTTTGGCAGAATAAATTATGTTCTGCATCTTGTGCATAATAGACATTTAATAAGCATCTGTTGCAGAATTAGAGGAAAAAATTGTCAGGAAGCAATTAAAGAAAGACTTCGTGGTACATTTAGTTTCACTTCACCGTGCTGAAACTAGATTTTCACTTCAGTATTTATCATTTCACTGTGTATATATAACAGAGCTCTAGGAATCTGTAACATTTAAGTGATTGGAGTAGGTTATATGGGTGATTTATTCAAAACAAAACAAGTTAAAATAAAGAAGGGACAAAAGTCATATTAATATAAGCAAACAAAATCTTTCTTAACAAGTAATGTCTAGATAATTGGCTTTATGGTATACTTTGTTGCAAAGATGCACACAAATGAAACTCTGAATTACAATTTCACTCCAATTTCAGGTTGCTGTGTTTTTCTTAAATAATTTTGCCTCCAAAAGCTAAGTTCTTTATTACTTTTATAGACAAACCTCTATTATGCAAATTCATTGCATTGCACTGGATAGAAAGTGCACATAGCTGGGTTCACATAAAAGTTTTACATTGAATAAAATTATTTCTGGTTTAAAAATCTTTTGTGAGTTTTCAGTTTTACATGATTTAGTATCTTATATATGGTCTAATGTTTTATTTAGTAGAATTTATGTGGTATATTCTACTACTGACCTCAAAGTGTAACTATAAGATTGTATTAAAAAGAAAACATACCACAAATCTTTTTAAATAACTATTTGTGGTCAAGGCAGAATTATCCATAATTGATTTGAAAGCATTGCATAGTTAAATGTTGATATTACTACAGATTCATAATCCAATTAGATGTCATTATTTTAAGTTTCTATAAGTTAAAATGTATCCATTAATTCTATGGCTAGTATGTAAGAGCTCATGAAAGCAGATGCACATAATGAAAATGTGGGAAGAGACTAAAGAATATGCAGAAGTCAGTAATGACATGAAAAAAATCTTTCCTCAAACAGTAAATCTAGTTATGGTGCGCTTTGATTAGGGTGATCACTACAATTTCTATTGCTCTCTTCATTTCTGACCTTTCCAACTTTCTATCTTATGTGTGCTTCCTTTGTATTATGTTGTAACAAAAGTGCACTTTGTAAGTTAGCATACTCAACCCCTCTTTTCAATAGATTTTTCTATGCAAATGTACCACAACTAAAAAAAATACTGTCTTTGAAATGGAACCCCTACAGACTATTTTAATAATGGTAATATTCACTCTTAGAAGAGTCATGAGAACAGAATTCTAGAGGTAGGTAAAGTTCTAGATAAATTTTAAAAATAATAATTATAAAAATATATGAATTTAAACTTGGAGAATTACATCTCTGAAAACATCACACCAAATATAGTAGTCTTGATTTGATTGCTTGACCAATGCCTCAGAATATTCAATATGAGGATCTTTTTTGGTTCTTTGAGATTGACTTGTTGATAATCATCATCATACACATTCCTGAAAAGGACCATAACTCATTCAAAAATTCTCATGAAATTCTTTATGCTGTGATCTTAAATATGGTCATTTAAATGTTTTAAATTCAATTACACAGTCAGAAACTGAGCCTTTGCGCTAAATCTGTAAATTCAGTTATTCTGCAACTATCTTTATTTTTTTTTAATTTTTTCATATTTTATTTATGTTTCAAATGTATCCACCTTTCCAGATATCCCCTTTAGAACCTCTCAATTCCCTCCACCCTCCCCCTGCCACTATGGGGGTATTCTCCCACCAACCCACTCACTCTTGTCTTCCCTTCTAAGCATTCTCCTATACTGGGGCATCTAATACCTTCAGGCCCAAGGGCCTCTGCTCCCACTGATGGCTAACAAGACCCTCCTCTGCCCCATTTGGGGCCAGCACGATGGGTCCCTCCATGTGTTTTCTTTGGTTAGTGGATCAGTCTCCAGGAGTATCACGGGGTCAGGCCAGTTGCCACTGTTACTGCCTCCCTGGGGATGCAAACTCCCTCAGCTCCTTCAGTCTTTTTTCCACTGGATGGTTTTAAATCCTTTGTCAAAGATCAAGTGACCATAAGTGTGTGGGTTCATTTCTGGGTCTTCGATTCTATTCCATTGATCTACCTGCCTGTCACTGTACCAATACAATGCAGTTTTTATGACTACTGCTCTGTAGTACAGCTTGAGGTCAGGGATGATGTTTTCCCCAGAAGTCCTTTTATTGTTGAGAATAGTTTTTGCTATCCTGGGTTTTTTGTTATTCCATATGAATTTGAGAATTGCTCTTTCTAGGTCTATGAAGAATTGAGTTGGGATTTTGATGGGGATTGCATTGAATCTGTAGATTGCTTTCGGTAGGATGGCCATCTTAACTACATTAATCCTGACGATCCATGAGCATGGGAGATCTTTCCATCTTCTGAGGTCTTCTTTGATTTGTTTCTTCAGAGACGTGAAGTTCTTGTCATACAGATCTTTCACTTGTTTGGTTACAGTCACACCAAGATATTTTATATTGTTTGTGACAATTGTGAATGGTGTCATTTCCTTAATTTCTTTCTCAGCCTGTTTATCCTTCAAATATAAGAAAGCTACTGACTTGCTTGAGTAAATTTTGTATCCTGCCACATTGCTGAAGTTGTTTATCAGCTGTAGCAGATCGCTGGTGGAGTTTTTTGGTTCACTTAAGTATACCATCATATCATCCGCAAATAGTGCTATTTTGATTTCTTCCTTTCCAATTTGTATCCCTTTGGCCTCCTTTTGTTGTCTAATTGCTCTAGCTAGAACTTCAAGTACTGTATTGAATAGGTAGGGAGAGAGAGGGCAGCCTTGTCTGGTCCCTGATTTTAGTGGGATTGCTTCGAGTTTCTCTTCATTTAGTTTGATGTTGGCCATTGGTTTGCTGTATATTGCTTTTACTATGTTTAAGTATGCTCCTTGAATTTCTGATCTTCCCAGTACTTTTTTCAGGAAAGGATATTGAACTTTGTCAAAAGCTTGTCAGCATCTAACGAAATGGCCATGTGGTTTTTTTCTGTCAGTTTGTTTATGTAGTGGATTACATTGATGGATTTCCAGGTATTGAACCGTCCCTGCATCCCTGGGATGAAGCCTACTTGATAATGGTGAATGATTGTTGTGATGTGTTCTTGGATTCGGTTTGCAAGAATTTAATTGAGTATTTTTGCAAATATATTCATAATGGAAATTGGTCTGAAGTTTCCTTTTATAGTTGGGTCTTTGTGGGGCTTAGGTGTCAGTGTAACTGTGGCCTCATAGAATGAACTGGGTAGTGTTCCTTCTGTTTCTATTTCATGGAATAGACTGAAGAGTATTGTTATTAGGTCTTCTTTGAAGGTCTGATAGAATTCTGCACTGAACCCATCTGGTCCTGGGCTTTTTTTGGTTGGGAGACTGTTAATGACTTCTTCTATTTCTTTTGGGGGTTATGGGACTGTTTAGATGGTTGTCTGATCCTGATTTTACTTTAGTAATTTGTATCTGTCTAGAAACTTGTCCATTTCCTCCAGATTGTCCAATTTTGTTGCATATAGGCTTCTGTAGTAGTATCTGATGATCTTTTAAATTTCCTCAGATTCTGTTGTTATATCTCCAATTTCATTTCTAATTTTGTTAATTTGGATACTGTCTCTGTGCCCTCTGTTTAGTTTGGCTAAGGGTTTATCTATCTTGTTGATTTTCTCAAAGAACCAGATCTTGGTTTTGTTGATTCTTTGAGTAATTCTTTTCGTTTCCACTTGGTTGATTTCAGCCCTTAATTTGATTATTTCCTGCCTTTTACTCCTCTTGGGTGTATTTGCTTCTTTTTGTTCTAGAACTTTCAGGTGTGCTGTTAAGCTGTTAGTGTATGCTTTTTGTAGTTTCTTTTTGGAGGCTTCAGAGCTATGAGTTTTCCTCTTAACACTGATATCTTTGTGTCCAATAGGTTTGGGTATGTTGTACTTTCTTTTTCATTATATTCTAGGAAGTCTTTAATTTCTTTCTTTATTTCTTTCTTGACCAAGTTATCATTGAGGAGAATATTGTTCAGCTTCCATGTGTATGTGGGCTTTTTGTTGTTGTTGTTGCCATTAAAGACCAACCTTAATTCATAGTGATCTGATAGGAGGCATGGTATTATTTCAATCTTCTTATATCTGTTGAGGTTTGTTTTGTGACCAATTATATGATCAATTTCAGAGAACGTACCATAAGGTGCTGAGAAGAAGGTATATTCTTTTGATGTTGGATGAAATGTTCTATAGATATCTGCTAAACTCATTTGGTTCATAACACCTGTTAGTTTCACTGGGTCTCTGTTTAGTATATGTTTCCAATATCTGTCCATTATTGATAGTGGGGTGTTGAAGTCTCCTCCTATTATTGTGTGAGGAACAATGTGTGCTTTGGGATTTAGTAGAGTTTCTTTTATGAAAGTGGGAGCTCTTGCATTTGGGGCATAGATGTTCAGATTTGAGAGTTCTTCTTGGTAGATTTTTCCTTTGACGAGTATGAAGTGTCCTTCCTTACCCTTTTTGATGACTTTTGGTTGAAAGTCAATTTTATCCGATATTAGAATGGTGCCTCCAGCTTGTTTCTTTGTGCCATTTTCCTGGAAAATTGTTTTCCAGCCCTTTACTCTGAGGTAATGTTTGTCTTTGACACAGAGGTTTGTTTCCTGGATGCATCAAAATGCTGGGTCCTGTTTATGGATCCAGTCTGTCAGTCTATGTCTTTTTATTGGGGAGTTGAGACCATTGATGTTAAGAGATATTAAAAATAGTGATTGTTGTTTCCTGTTATTTTTGATGTTGTTTATGTGGCTATCTTCTTTTGAGTTTGTTGAAAGATTACTTCTTGCTTTTTCTGGAGTGTTGTTTCCCTCCTTGAGTTGGCATTTTCCATATATTATTCTTTGTAGGACTGGGTTTGTGGAAACATACTGTGCAAATTTAGATTTGTCATAGAATATATTGGTTTCATCATCTATGATTATTGAGAGTTTTGCTGGGTATAGCTGCCTGGGCTGGCCTTTGTATTTTTTTAGAGTCTGTATGAGATCTGCCTAGGATCTTCTAGCTTTCATAGTCTCTGGTGAGAAGTCTGGTGTAATTCTGATAGGTCTGCCTTTATATGTTACTTGCCCTTTTTCCCTTACTGCTTTTAATATTCTTTCCTTGTTTTGTGTATTTGGTGTTTTGACAATAATGTGACCGGAGGAATTTCTTTTCTGGTCCAGTCTGTTTGGTGTTCTGTAGGCTTCTTGTATATTTATGTTCATCTCTTTCTTTAGGTTAGGGAAGTTTTCTTCTATAATTTTGTTGAAGATATTTACTGGTACTTTAAGTTGGGAATCTTTACTCTCTTCTATACCTATTATCCTCAGGTCTTCTCATTGTGTCCTGGATATCATAGATGTTTTGGGTGAGGAGCTTTTTGGATTTTGTGTTTTCTTTGACTGTTGTGTCCATGTTTTCTATGGTATCTTCCACACCTGAGATTCTCTCTTCCATCTCTTGTATTCTGTTGGTGATGCTTGCATCTATGACTCCTGATTTCTTTCCTATGATCTCTATTTCCAGGGTTGTCTCACTTTGTGATTTCTTTATTGTTCCTATTTCTGTTTTTAATTCCTGAATGGTTTTTTTCATTTGTTTGATTATGTTTTCCTGTAATTCTGCCCTTTTGATTGTGTTTTCCTCTAATTCTTCAAGGGATTTTTGTGTGTCCACTTTAATGGTTTCCAGTTGTTTACTTGTGTTCTCATGTATTTCTTTAAGGGAGTTATTTATTTCCTTCTTAAAATCTTCTATCATCCTCTTGATAAGTGATTTTAAGTCTGAGTCTTCCTTTTCTGGTGTGTTGGGGTATCCAGGGCTGGCTGTGTTGAGAGAAGCCAAGCAGTCTTGGTTTCTGTTCCTTGTGTTCTTGCCCTTGCCTTTTGCCATCTGTTTATCTCTGGTGTTAGCTGGTCTTTCTCTCTCTGACTGTGACTTGCCTTCCTTCAAGCCCAGATGTCAATAGTCCTGGGAGACCAGCTCTTTCTCCCAGCTGTTCTTCAGACCCTGCTTTTGGAGCCCTCCTTCCACTGACTCCTCCACACAAGTGGGTGGCTCACTTGCTTCCTGCGCTGTTTGTCTGTGGAGGCCTGATGGCCCAGGCAGTAGTCTCAGGCCACAGGTGGAAGCAGTCAGGCTCTTACCTCCTGTCTTTTCCTTGGTCCCTGCGTCTGGACCCCTCCTTCTGCTGGCTCCTCCACCTCTGCAACTATCTTGATTAATAAAATATTAAGATGTTATTTGTTACACTTTTCAAACAACTGAATAAAATGCATATGGAAATAATAGAAAATATTTCATTAAAAAAAACAAGTAGTTGAGTTGCAGGGAGGATTCATGTTTTGTGTTGAACAAATATATCTCACTTACAAAATCAGAAATGTTAACAATGTTCAGAGAAAAGTCACCTATGATATCAGCATGTCAAAAATAAGTTTGTTTATCAAAGTTCCATTTATATTATCAAAGATAAAACACCCATAGTACGTACTCACATGGACATGGTTACATAAAAATATAGTAGTTGACTGTTTTTAAATGAAAATTTGAGAACAATGAGTATAAAGGCCTTGATTATTAGGTGATGCAAATCTGTAATCCCAGTCACTCAAGAGAATGGGGCAGAAGGATGGTAAGGTGAAAACAAGCCTAAGTTACAGAGTGAATTCAAATCTAATCTGACTGAGTCCACCTAAATTCAAAAAATTGAAATAAAAATAAAACTATTTTAAAGTACTATAGAGAGAAATTAGGTAGACTTCTAGAATGTAGATGATTGGGGAGACAGGAAGCAAAGTAATTCTTATTATACAAAATACCCAGAAAAATTTGTAATAAATGTGGATTTCCTGGAAGAAGAAAGCTAGGCATGAGAAACAATATTGGCAATGCTCTGTACTGTGCAAAATTTTTAATTATTGCTGATTAAAGTGTGTTGTGTGTTTTTGTGTATGCACATGTATGCATGTGTCTGTATATGTGACAGAAACAAATTAACTAACTGAATTTAATTATATTGCTATAGAAATCCATTCTTGTGTCTTACATAAAGATCAAAACTAATACAGAATAGGAGTTGTCCACTATTTCTTTCACAATACCCAGATGGTATTGAAAGTAGCAATGGTTTCAGCAGCTGTTCAAATTTGCCTAGGTTTAGAATACCAGTCATGATTTCCCCTTGTTACACGTACTTTACATTGCCTTAAGATAGTTATTGGTACCACGAACAGGAGAGTGCTATTGCACCTTCACAGATACTTGCCATATAGATCATTGTTTTTCTGATGTTAGAACTATTAATTGTTTCCATTATCTGGTAACTTTGATACTACTTTTTAATACAATAAGTACCAGAATACAAGAAGAACTTGAGGTTCGATGTAGACAAATCATCTGAGTCCTGTGTCCTAAGACTGAGATGCCTTGAACAACAGTGTCTTACTCTCACCTCACCTTTTGTTAGGGACAAGAGGTAATACCCTGGGCAACCACATAATTGGAATTTCCTCATGCCTAGTACTAAGGATTTTGTTAGTCTGAATGTTGTATGTAACATTGTTAGACCAAGTACAATAACATTTTTAAAGATATATTTAGATGTTTTGTATATACTTTTATGAAATAATATGATTCTTTGAGACTATCAAGCATCCTTGGTCCTATTTGAAACTGTCTCCTTCAGTATTGACCTCTCTCCTCCCCATTTGCAGCACCTCCAAATTTTCTAATCCCCACTTCCATCATTGTGTCTTTGTATTACCTTCTCGATACAGCCCCCTTAACACACACATACTTTAACATTCCTAGATTGTGTTTGAAAAAGAATGCTTCCCATGAGCTCATATATTTTAATGTTTAGCTATTATGGATTGTCACTATGTGGGAGGGATTAGAAGGTGGCTTGTTAGAGGAAGTGTGTCATTGAGGGTGTGTATTCAGTTTGAAAACCCCAAGCCAGGCCCAATGTGTCATTCTTCCTTATACCTGCAGACTAACATGTAGAACTCTTAGCTACTTCCCCAGTGTTGTGTTTGTCTATATGCTGCTGCCATTACCTCCACCATGATGATAAAGGACTAAACCACAGAAATTGTAAGCAAGTCTCGCTCTGCCAGAATCTGACCAATACAGATGCGGATGCTCGCAGCCAACCATAAGACTGAACAAAGAGACCCCAATGGAGGAGTTAGGGGAAGGACTGAAGTAGCTGAAGGGTTTTGCAAGTCCATAGGAAGAACAACAATATCAACCAACCAGACCCACCCCCAGAGCTCCCAGACACTAAATCACAAAACAAAGCGTACACATAGAGGGACTTATGATTCCAGTTGCATATGTAGCAGAGGATTGCCTTATCAGGTATCAATGGGAGGGGAGGCCGTTGGTCCTGTGGAGGATCAATGCCCTAGTGTAGGGGAATGCTAGGGCAGTGAAGCAGGAATGGGTTGGTGGGTAGATGAACACCCTCATAGAAGCAGTGAGAGGGGGAGGCAGATAGGTGGTTTCTGAAGGGGAAAGAAAAGAACATTTGAAGTGTAAATAAATAAAATAATTAAAAACATAAAAATAAAGGGAGTAAATTTAAACCTCATTTAAAAATTACTTTTTTATAAGGGTTGCTGTGGTTACTGTGTCTTCTTACAGAAACAAAACACTAAAACAGGTGTTATTTTTCCATATTATATATTCATATCTGAAGACTTGGAAGTAGGAACCACAGAGGAAAGAGAACATATAATAATTATCTTTTTGGTTCCCAGTTTACTTTACTTGTTATGATCTTTTCTAGGTCTATCCATTAAAAAAGTAGAAATAGAAGATTACAGAGAATCAACAGGCTTTGTCTGCCCTCAGGGGGAGAGGATGTATCTAATCCTGCAATGACTTGATTTACCAGGGTGGAATGATACCCAGGGGGGACCTCCCTCTTCTCTAAGGAGAAGAGGAAGGAAGTATGGGGAGAGGGTATATCTGAGGAAGTAGACTGGGAGGAGTTGTTGCAAACAGGATATAAAGTAAATAAATAAATTAATCAATGGAAAATGTATTCTGTAACACTTTCAAAGAATTAATAATATTTTAAAATAGTACAAAACAAAAATAAACAAACAAAAACAGAACCCAGTAACCACAAGGAAATTTGGTACATGTCTGTCAATACTTGTGGGTCAAAAACAAACAAACAAACAAACAAACAAAACAAGGTCAATAAGAAGCAGTATTTAAATTAAATAAGATGGTAAAATTATTTAAATGAGATGGTAAAAACTGAAGAAACACCAGTTAATGGAAATACCAGAAACCTTATAAAGAGTTAACTTATTATTTTATTCTAGATAACATTCCTTTATATAAAATTAAAAAATAATAGAACTTAGTGAAAGTGTCTTCTTATAGACTAAAGATCTCTACAATTTTATTCTAGCTCTTTAGAGACCATCAACACTGCCTGACCTAAGCAAAGAAGGAACAAATGCATGCCAAGCATAGGCCTTCTCTGATTCCCACTTTCTGCTCTTCATTCTTTTCATATCCTTTATCTTTGCTTGCCTGATACTTGTCCCTTTATTTGCAATTTTAAAGATACTAAAGAAAACAGATTTCAGATAGTAGGGATTGACATAAAGGAGAGCAAAAGAAGTTCTAAGAATACTGCTATATCTTCTTGACATGTGTCAATTCCTTTTATTTCTCTGTTTCTAAGAAATTCAGAATTGATATGACCAACAGAAATAGAGGATCAAAGGAAAAATATGTAATAATAATCATGGTGGGGTTTTTTCTAAATATAAAAATGATTACATAGTGCTTCCACCAAATTTCTGCAAAATGTAATTATCCAATGTTTAATAATATACTGAGATTATATCGACATTCTTCATCTTCTGTAATAAATCATCATAATAACATTTATCCTTGCCTTGATCTGGAGTCTAAAAGTCTAGAGCTAGTTGCACTGGGACAAAATAAAAATGCTGTCAGAGATATGCATTCAGCATTAATCAAAGAATCGATTCCTTAGTTCGTCTCATCTTCCTTGGTTTGAGGCCCCATGTGGGTAATATCTGATTCTTTGAACACATTTTCTATTCTGTATCTGTAAAATACTCCTTTTATATTTGACTTGAAACTATAATGAAAGCCTGATTATTTAAGCATCCATACCTTGATCGCACAGTTGCCTACATAATATACTATTATCATGACCAGTGTATCTTTTATCACAACCATTTTTTGACAATTTATTGAAGATATGTAATATCAATAAAGAATTGATTCAAGGACAATTAATGTTACTTTAGCTATCAACGGAGACTATTTGAACTAAGAAAAGAGTAAATATTCTGCTTAAATTTTAATACATCATTGCAAGTCACAAAATTATTAAATGAGTTTCTCTTCTTGCTAACTGAAGGTATAGGTTTTTAATTAATGAAAAATATTACATATGAAAGCAAATCTAAATATATGTGTAATCAGTTGCAAAATTATGATTAGTTGTTCAATAGAGAAATCTGGTAAATATCAAAATGTTAATTATTTTAACAAATATTTTAAATATTTGTTTGCTCAATCTATATTATTATTTAATGGCCTAAGAACATATGTTAATCAATGTCCTTAGTAAAAAAAAATATTAGCAGTATATTAGTTGGAAAAGAAAGTGAATCATTGCTTCAAAATGTAGCTTACTAGTTAATATTGGCATTAATACCAACTCATTTGAAAAGAATCTTTCATCTTTTGGCTATCACAGATAAGACCACTACAAACTTAGTGGAGATCATACCCCAGTGGTAGGGCATGTTTTGGGTATATGTCCAAGAGTGGTATATCTGGATCTTCAGGTATATCTATTGCCAATTTTCTGAGGAACCACCAGAGTGATTTTCAGAATGGTTTTACCACTTTCCAATCACCAGCAATTGAAGAAACAACCCAGATGTCCCAAAATGGAAAAATGGATACAGAAAGTATGGTTCATTTACACAGTGGAATATATTCAGCTATTAAGAACGAGGACGTCATCCTGAGTGAGGCAACTCAGACTCAAAAGGACATATATGGTATGTACTCACTAGTAAGTGGATATTAGTCAAGAAAATATGCAATCCCTAGAATAAAGTCTTCAGAACTCAAAATGTTTAACAAGCCAAAGGACACAAGGGAGGATGCCTCAGTCCCACTTGGGAGGGAGAAGAAAGCAATCATGGGTGGCAGAGGGAGGGATAGTCTGTGTGGAAGAGGAAAGGGGAAGAGGAAAGGAAAACATGATCAAGTAATGGAGAGGGGGAACAGGAGAGAATCCCTGAGGGCCATCAGAATGAATGGGAATTTGCAAACATGGGGGGTGGGGGGGGGAGGTGAGGTGGGCTATAGAAACTACCAGAGACCTAGGAGGTAAGAGAATCTCAGGACTCAAAAGGAGGGACCTTAGATAAAATGCCAAACAATTGGGATGGGAAACTTGTAGAGTCCACCTCCAGAAGAAAGGCAAAGCATCAAGTGAAGGGAGGTGGTTGATATTCCACAGTCAAAATCTCTGACCCAGAATTACTCCTGCCTAAAAGTACTGCAGGGAGAAAAATGGAGATGAGACTACGGAAAAGATTTCCAGTGACCAGCCCAAATTGGGATCCATCTGAAGGGGAGGTTCCAAGGCCTGACACTATTACTGATGCTGTGGTGTGCTTACTGACAGGAGCTGTCCTCTGTCTGTCCTCAGATAGACCCAATAAGCAGCTGACTGAAACAGCAAAGGACTAAAGTCAGGGATCCCTGTGGTTGAATTATGGAAGGCTGGAATAAGCAGAGGAGGAGGGCAACCCCATAGGAAGACCAGCAGTCTCAACTAACCTAGACCCCTGAAATCTCTCATACACAGAGCTATCACATAGGCAACATTCACTAGCTGATCCAAGGCCCCAACACATATACAGCAGAGGACTGCCTAGTCTGGCCTCAGTGAGAGAAGAGGTGCCTAACCTTTGAGAGACTTGAGGCCCCAAGGATTGGCAAGGCCTGTTGGGGTTGGAGGTTGGGGATATAGCGGACATCCTCTTGGAGACAAGGGGAAAGAGGAATGGAATCAGGTACTGTGGGAAGGTGGACCGGGAGGGGGGAACGAATGTAAAAATTAAAAGTAATAATAAAAATAAAAGATCTTCAAGCAATTCTTGGGCTATAATTTTCACCCCAGGAGAGACAATCTACTTTTTCTGATTCCTGATTCCTGTAAAGTAGAATTGTTAAAGGTCTTACAGGATGTAGAAATATACAGTCAGTGTTGAGGAGGGAAAGTTGTTGGGAAGATCACGTTTTACAAGTTTGTTTCCATTGTCCTTTTCTATTTCAACTGAACGCTGAAAAAGGCAATGGAAGGAATCACAGTCTACTATTTTCTTAGTTTAAATAATAAAGAAATGTTATTTAAAATTACATAGTTTTGGACAGCTGTTTATTTAAAACCAGAAGCTCAGCTTATAGTAACACTTTTGTTCTTCTGAATTGCACAGTGGTAGGGCATGATCTTTACATGTACACTACTACAGAGGTCAGTATGAGAAAGTACTTCGTATACTTAAAAACAATACCTCTAATACTGTGCTTTATTTTCAAGTTATATATAAAAAGGTGTAGAAGCAGCTGCTCTCTGATGTCACCTAACTGCACTAATTCGATTTTACACATATAGTTGCAATATGAGTTTTAAAGAAAAATGTTGACAGTTGTTACTAGATATTATATAGCATAAAATGAGTGGAAACTGGTAGAGTATCTAACCAAAGTTATCAGAATGTCTCTTGGGGAAAAGACATACTTTCATAAAACAGAGACAAAACTTGTGTTAAAAAGAAAATATTTTACACCTGTGGGTTCCACATCCTTTGTAAATTTTTCCAGTAAATTTTGTGACTCAGACATGATGAAGCATAGTTTCCTTGTAATCTCCTCCATGCAGTCCAGTCATTTTAGTTACTTCATATCTTTCCTCATAAGAGGCCCAATACATTTTGCTAGACTTGGTCTTCTCTGAGACCAAAGGTAAGCTTGTTGTCATAGATTTGTCCCAATTATAATCCAGTAATTCCTACTATTGTAGAAAAATTAAATGGTACTTAATGAAACTTGTTACTTAAACTACCAAAACTTCAGAAATCTACTTCTACATTGGATGTCTATAAGAACCTATGAAATGAGGAGATGAGTTAATTAAAATGTTCGCTCTTTAAGGAGAGGTAAGAACAATGTAGACTATTTAAAATGAATTAGAAGAGATAGATGTGGGAGGTGTCACATAGCACGTATGAGGTGAAGTGTTAGAATACATAAAGAAAATTTATGGAGACAAAAATATCAAATGAGTAGGAAATTATAGAAATAGAGCAGGTATCAAGACATTGGAGTCAAATACGTCTGCAGTTATAGATTAAAAAAAAAAAGCAATGCCCCTAGGGGCAAAGGTTTGCTTACAAGCTCACAATGTGAAATGATCAAAGAGCAAAGGGAAAAGGTGTGACTCTGAAGGAAGATTTGGAGGTGGTGCATACTAGGACACAATGACTCTTTCTAAAATGAAAGGTACTTTTCCCACTGTGAATAAAGCATGAAGCTTGGACATGGTGTTCTGTGCTTGGTATTTAAATATTCCTTCTGAATGTTATCTGAATAATATAAAGTGACTAGGAGTTCCACGATGAAGCAGATTTTTCAAAAGACTATCTGGTATCTGTTTTGGTAAACAGAACATTCCACTCTCTTTAACAGAATACACCGAGTTTCTGCAGGATTCTGTTTTGTGAAGTCTCTTCTAAATTCACTGATCTAAATCAATTCTAGGCCAGTCATCAGAAGTCCTTATCTTGAGTTTCATGTACTACTATAGATGGCAAACTCATGCCTCAGTATCATTTGTGACTGGAAGTAAATAGGGTTGATATATCATTTAAACTACTTCAGCAGTTTTACATCTTTTCCCAAGTCACTATAAGGCTGAAAATGAAAAGAAGGATGCATAATCATAATACCACTCACACATAAGAGTCAAGAGCTAGAATTATGTTTTAAATACTAACATTTTAAAATAAATAATTTCTTGCTGTTTATAATATTCAAGTTCGGTCTAGTTTTGTTCTTAGAGATTCCTCAGTTCTATCACTGAGTCAATTTTGTTTGTTCTTTCTGGTTTTGTTTTTGTTTCCTTTTGTTTTTGTTTTTTAATGTAGGCACTAAGGGCTATAAACTCTGCTCTTAGTCTTTCTTTTATTTTGTCACAGATGTTTTGTTACAACTTTGACAGATGTTATCCTTCTCATCTCTTCTTCCTCCTTCTAGTCTAAAATTCACCTTATTCTCACCTTGCTAGTCTTGAAGCAAGCACTGAATACTGACTTGAAAAACTCTTTGTTCACAAGTAAAACAGTTTTTTTTTCCTCTGTGTGTGTGCTTATGAGAAGTTAGAAAATAGTTAATATAAAATATATGAAATAATTTTGGTGAAAGAAAGCCTGCCTGTAATTTATCATATTTATGAAAAGAAATGAAGAAACCAAGTTAAAATATATATCACAAAAACAGTATATACTTTAGATACTATCTGAAAATTTTGAAGAGTTTGAAACACTTGCATTTTATGCAAATCAAAGCTATATATTAGACAAGATCACCATTCTAATATTTTTTTTCAAACACTAAAACAAATCTAACATAAAAAAATCCCCTACATTGTTTCTGGTAGGAATGTTAAAATCATTCAAAAGTAACTAGTTCAGTTATGAATGAGTTTATGAAGGTATACTTAATATTCAGTGAGTGTTGGCACAAGCAATGACCATAAATATAGCATCTAAATTCAAACCTTTGATCTCACAGAGAAGAGGGAATCAGCTCCCAAATTTATCTTCTTATTTCCATATAAGCTGTGTTATACATGTGCCCATATCAAATGTTAATTATAATAAAATATTTTAAATTCATAAAAGTTTTGAATGTAATAGATGGAAAAGTTTTGCAAACAAATGAAAGTAAATATAATAATGTAAATGATTAATTTAATATATCATTGATGTAAAATTTTTATAGCTCTCATAAGTGAATAATAATACCATCACTGCAAACATTTCATCATTCAACCAGATAGATTTGTATGCATATGTCCATCTACTATCTCTTCATTTAGCAATTAAGTTTTTCCTAAGGGCCTAATTATTCTGATTCTACAGAAATGCATTAAAGTCTTGGAGAAAGAAATTATTTATTTTAGCAGACATTATATAACACATATTTAGTTATATACTATTTTGATCAGAAAGTAATTTATATTTTATTATAAAATTATAATATCAAACATTTCCTATTTTCCCAGGTCCTTCTTCCACTTTTTTAATGCTGTAATACCAACATATGTCTCTTAAAATAGCTGAATATTTTGTCTTTCTACTGACCTTTTACAACCTTATCTCTCAGTGTCCAACCAATGCATAGTCTTAAGCCCATTCACTCTAAAAAGCAGACAAAATAAGCAGGATTTAACTCTACCCATGTCGCACATCACTTTTTATTGCTTTTTCATGTTTCCTCTGACTTATAAAACCCACAACATAGTTTTCTACAGCTGAATTATCGATTGGATCTTGTAATATTTCTAAAGGTAGTACCTTTGATTTACTTAGCTATTTTTCTCTAACAAATGTCTGAGACTGTGTGATTCAGCCCTCTTGTGATTGAACAAATTCAACATAAAACAACAACTCCATCCTTTAGACTCAGAAATCTAAAAGCCTGTGCCAGGGTAAAATTTGTTGGAGAGAAAACTAAAGCCTCTGATTTATATTTATAGGATATATAAGTGAAAATATCAAGTAGCTTCAGTAATATTTACATGAAGATTATAGCAGTCCTAGACAAATACAGAAATACCCACATACAAGCACAAGAACACACACACACACACACACACACACACACACACACACATACTCAGAGCAAAATACAGAAAAGACCTTACCTCAGGAAAAATCCAGAAAAAGCAAAATGGAAGTACACTGAACAACAAACTCAAATAATATAAATGACACATAAAACTCACAAATCATGTCTATGTTTCTTATGAATATGACTGCATGAAAACCATCACTGATATTGAGATGGATACTCAAGAAGATTGAGAGGAAAGGGGGAATATGGGCAAGGAAAAGGTAAGGAAAGGCAAAATTATGTTCGGGTATTTGCTGATAGATAGTGGAATATGTAATTTGTAGTGATAAAAAGGGAGGATATTGATTCTCCAGAGTTGAATTTACTTTTTGCTTGAAGATTGGGTGATAATTGGCTAAGATATGTTATGTACTCAGTAAACAGCCCAAAGTCTTAACAGTAAGATGAATAGTATCATATGAACTTTAATTGTATGCTAATTGACTTAAAAAATCTTGTTTTTGTTATTATTTAGCAAATTACATACGATAAATACATATAAACCAGATTTTATTTAGCTGGTATTACTTCGTATTTAATTTTAATAAGATGCACATATATTTTATTTCTTTTGTCAAATGCAAATATGTATTTCTTATGGCTTCTCCTTCCTTTATTCTTCTCATGTCTCCTCCTCTGATTTGGATCTACCTCCTTTCTGTCACTAATTATTAAACAAAGTCTTCTATAGGATTATAATAAAATTAAATTAATATATAATAAGAATAGCATGTATATAGGAACCACGGAGCAGCCAGGGACAGGATACTTCCAGTTTCTATGTGCACTCCAGAGTGCACTCTGTGCCACAGCTCTCCATACCTTTACCCTGCCTGGAGAGAGCTGGTCTACCAGAAGTGTTGACATACCTAAGATCACAAGTGAAATAACCACTATTGCTCCAATACCTTGCCAAAGTGGGACCTGACAGGAGGGAATAGGACACAGGAACTGCAAGCAGCTGGGACAAGATCCTTCCAGTTTCTATCTGCTCCCCAGAGCTAACCCTGTGCCACAGCTCTCTGTATGTAAATCCCTCCTGGAAAGAGCTAGTCTCCCAGGAGTGCTGAAACACCTAAGATCATAGGTGTATAAGCGAACAAGAGGAACAAGCTACAGTCAGAGACAGCAAGATCAGGTAATACCAGAAATAACCACAGGCGAGAGGCAAGCACAAGAACATAAGCAACAAAAATCAATGCTATTTGCTTTCACCAGAACCCAGTTCTTCCACCACACCAAGCCCTGGATATCCCAACACACAGGAAAAGCAAGATTTGGATTTAAAATCACATCTCATGATGATGATCGATGACTTTAAAAAGGAAGTACAGGAGAACACAGGAAAACAAGGTAGAAGCCCTTATAGAGGAAATGCATATATCCCTTCAAGAAATACAGAAAAACACAACCAAACAGGTGAAGGAATTGAACAAAACCATCCAGGATCTAAAAATGAAAATGGAAACAATAAGGAAATCACAAAAGAAGACAACCCTGGAGATAGAAAACCTACGAAAGAGATCAGGGGTCCTAGATGCAAGGATCACCAACAGAATACAAGAGATAGAAGAGAGAATCTCAGGTGTAGAAGATACCATAGAAAACATTGACACAACAGTCAAAGAAAATGCAAAAAGCAAAAAGCTCCTAACCCAAAACATCCAGGAAATCCAGAACAGAATGAGAAGACCAAACCTAAGGATAATAAGTATAAAAGAGAGCGAAGATTTCCAACTCAAAGGTCCAGTAAATATCTTCAACAAAATTATAGAAGAAAATGTTCCTAACCTGAAGAAAGATATACCCATTAACATACAAGAAATCTACAGAACCCTAAATAGATTGGACCAGAAAAGAAATTGTTTCTGTCCCACAATAATCAAAACAGAAAATGCACAAAACAATGAAAGAATATAAAAAGCAATAAGGGGAAAATGTCAAGTAAAATATACAGGCCCACCTATCAGAATTACACCTGACTTCTCAACAGAGACTCTAAAATAAGAAGCTCCTGGGCAGATGTCATACAGACCATATGAGAATAGAATTGCCAGACCAGGCTATTATACCCAGCTAAACTCTCAATTACCTTAGATCTTTCCTTAGATGGAAAGACCAAGATATTCCATGACAAAACCAAATGTACATAATATCTGTCCACAAATCCAGCCCTACAAAGAGTAATAGGTGGAAAACTCCAACAAAAGGAGGGAATCTACACCCTAGTAAAGGCAAGAAAGAAGTCTTCTTTCATCAAACCCAAAAGAAGATATCCATACAAACATAATTACACCTTTAATGATAACAATAACAGAAAGCGACAATCAACTGGTCCTTAATATCTCTTAACATCAATGGACTCAATTCCCCAATAAAAAGACATAGATTAACAAGCAGGATACATAAACAGGACCAAGTATTTTGCTGCGTATAGGAAATGTACCTAAGTGACAAAGACAGACACTACCTCAGAGTTAAAGGCTAGAAAACAATTCCAAGCAAATGCTCCCAAGAAACAAGCTGAAGTAGCAATTCTAATCTTGAATAAAATCGACTTTCAACCAAAAGTTATCAAAAAAGGTAAGAAAGAACACTTTATATTCATCAAAGGAAAAAAATCTACCAAGATGAAACTCTCAATTCTGAACATCTATGCTCCAAATGCAAGGACACCCACATTCATAAAAGAAACTTTATTAAGCTCTTTTATAGTGGGACTGCTACTTGGTCCTTTTTTAATAGTCAAAACTGCAATGAGAACTCTTCCAGTCTCCCAAGTGTCACCAGTTAATTGCTCTTAGATAGTAATCAGACTTTCTCCTACTCAGAACACATTCTACGCGGTTGTAAAACAATTAACCAAAGGTCATAAAAAAGGAAAGTAAAGATTTATTATAGGACAGAAGATAAAATATTGACTTGGTTTATCTATACAAAACATCACTAATAACTTAGCTATTTTTTAAAACCTGCAGTGAACCTGTGGAACTTAGACAGGTGATGGATGTTTAGCCAGATAATTACTTCTAATGGATATGCATATAAACATTCGCAGTTGTAAACTTCTATTTCAATTTATGATTTGATTTTTTGTGTGAACTAGTGATGAACTTTGTAACATGTGATCGTGTATTCTGAAAGATGTTTAAGTGCTGAGAATAAAGAGAAGATTGAAGACTGAGCTGTGAGGACAGAACTGAGAGAGTCTGAGCCGAGAGAGACTGAGCTGAGAAGAACTAAGCTGAGAGGAACTGAACTGAGAAGAACTGAGCTGAGAGAGGAACTGAGCTGAGGAGAAGTTTTTAGACAGAACACTATTTTAGATAGAACTGAAGAAGAACTTAGAAGTACAGGCACAGTATTGGGAAAAAAGACATTGAGAGTTAGAGCATTATTGTGACATCAGAGCAGGAGGAGAGAACAAGATTAGGAAAATGCAGAGTGGAATAACTTAGAAACTATAGGTAACATAAAAAAAAAAAAAAACCTAAAAGAGCAGTGTACAGAATGCAGAGGTAAAGAGGAAAAAATAAGACACTGCAGAGAGAAGAAGGAGCAGGCAAGCTTCTCCTTACCATGGCACAGAACATGTCCCATGGTAAGGACAAGGCAGGCTTACTCTTATTAAATGGAACAAAACTTTATCTGATGAATGTCAGTTTAATTCATTTAGCATTTAAAAAGTAGCAGCCTTTTCTTTCTCTATGCAATAAAGATTGGAGCTCATTTTTCATCCAGAATTAGTGAGTTTTTTCTGCACCAGTGCTTGGTCTTTTGCTCCATATGCATATGTAAGTATGGATGTGTGTGTGTATGTATGTAATTGTGAGAATACATGCATGCATGGGTGTGTGTGTGTGTGTGTGTGTGAAATTATGGGAATTCATGCAAGCTGGGTCCAACTGGTTTAAATGGAAATGAATAAATGAGCTTGTATGAATCTCTATATGAACTTATGTGAGTTTATACATATTTGCTTAAGTAAAAGTTTTTTCTTCTGTGAGTGTTACTCTCTTCTCCTGCTTAATAGAAGTTTATTGCTCCAACTTCCCCATAGCCCTACAAGCAAGAGGCAACTGGACAAAAGGAAAAAGGCTCTAGCAATTAATCCTCTACTTTATCTCCTGCTGTTTTAGGATGAGGTGTTTAAGTGCCAGAGACTGCAGTCTCTGGCCTCAGAGGATCACAGAAGGCAGGTCAGCTACAGCAGCATAGTGACTTAGACTTAGATAAGTAAACATTTTATTATTATACAGCAACCCTAAGTATCTCATAAGACAATGTCTTACCCCCGTATCCCATAAGACAAACTCTTAGCCTCTGCTGACACACTTCCCCCTCCCTCTGCTGTCTCAAGAAGAACTGACAAGAAAGAACACACACACACACACACACACACACACACACACACACACACACTCATCCCGCCTTTGATGGCCCTTGGCAAGTGACCTTAATTCTCCTGAATAGAGACAGTTATACATTTATTTTTTTCAGGTATTAAAACAGGTAGTCTTGTTAGTTCAACATTTCTGGGAGAACTTTTCTACCTTTTAACCATTAAGACTTGTGTTTGGCTTTTTGAGATCTTCATTCTAACATTACTGTTATTTATTTGTTCAATGAGTTTCTTTATTGAATACTGTTTTCATATCTTGTATTACCTTCTGCATACCATTTATCTCTTGGTTTTTATTCTCTTGGGATAGATTCATGTCTTCTTTTAATTTGCTGAGCATAGTTATAATCAGTGTCTTGAATTATCTATTTTAAAGTCTTGCCCAGTCATTTTCACTAGAGATTTGTGGGTGATAAACTTTGCATTGGGTTTCTGTGATTTGACTACTGTTATCCTCTCTCTCTCTCTTTCTTTCTCTCTCTCTCTCTGTGTATTTGTGTGTGCATGTGTATATGTGTGTGTGATATTTTGTTCTTTTTATTGTTTTCCTTACTTTTGCTTGGGGACTTTTGCATCTGTATTGGCTTGTTGGATCCATTTTTTCTTTTCTTTCTCTCTTTTATTATTTGTTCAACTTACCTTTCATCTTTCATTAGATGTATTCACAATGTTCAGCAGAGTATTCAGCGTGAAAGGATATTGAGGGTTTTTCTGGTTTGTTTGTTTGTTTGTTTTGTTTTTGTTGTTTTTTTCTGTAGTGTTGACGCAAGAACTTTCCATGGTTTTGGTGACCTATAAAGGAGATGTTGGGGTCCCTTCTTAGTGTAAGATGTTGTACAGGGTGGGTTAACAGAGCATATTCCTTATGATTGGTGGACATTCCCAGTGTATGAGGCTACAATGTCCAGCTGTCTAAGGTATGCTTCTTGACTTGTGTAGAAGGGTTTAATCTAGAGAAGCTGTGGTCCTTTATTTGATTTAGGAGGGAATTCAGTATTTAATTTTTAGGTAAGTGATTCCTGGGAGTTTGACTGAGCACATACTCTTTTCATTTTTATTTTCATTTCTTTTATTCTTTTTGGAGTAAACTTTTTTTTTCTTTTTTTTTTCTTTTTCTTTTTTCTTTTTTCTTTTTTTCTTTCTTTCTTTCTTTTTTTTTTTTTGGTCTGGGTTCCTGGCTGTCCTGGAACTCACTCTGTAGACCAGGCTGGCCTTGAACTCAGATATCTGCCTGCCTCTGCCTTCTGAGTGCTGGGATTAAAGGCGTGCACCACCACTGCCGGTCTTGAAATAGACTTTTAAAATGATATAAAAGGCCACTCTAAAAATTTGAAGACTCAATGCTTCATTTGTTGCATTTCGATCTTATTCATTTGAGTTAGGTGCTTTGCAATATATACAGCCACCTTCTAAATTAACCTCTTTCCTGTTAAGTTCTATTGAGCAACTTTTAGTGAACAGAATACAGTGATCAAATATTCTGAACTCTTTGGCTAATAGTGTTAGACAGTGTTTGAGGGTGATATTTTTGTGTCCCATATTCTCCTTACATTCTGTTGCTTTCTATTGGAGTCCAATTTGGCAAATGGTATACTATCTGTTTTACTAATAACTTCTTAGTTGAAGAAGGAGTTTTCTTTTAAATTGTAGCAAATTTCCTTGAGGTACAATCATGCCAATTGCAAACAAAGACAAGTTTCATGTATTTATATTTTTCCCTTCAATACTTCAATATTTTATTCTCAATTGTTACATTGAATTTGGTCTTTCATTATAATGTCAAAATTAAAACGGTGAGAAAAATATTTTTCCTTCTGCAAATCATGAACAGAAAGCATTTGATATCTCATTATTGCTATATTATTAATACTAAGTATTTCATGGATATTCTTTGCCATTTGAGAATGATTCATTATATTTTCTGTTTGCTGAGAGTTATTTAAATGATGGATTTTGCAGTGTGTGTTTTTAAAATTTTTTTATAAATTAACCATTCCATTTGTTTTCATCTCAAATGATATCCTGTTACCCATCCACAATTCCCCATCCATCTTCCCTCTCCCCCTCCCCTTTGTCTCTCTGAAGATACTCCCCCACCTACCCACTCACTTCCACCCTACCACTCCACTAAACCTCTATGCTGGGGCATCAAACTTCCACAAAACCAAGGGCCTTCCCTCCCATTAATGTCAGACAAGACAATCTTCTGCTACATATGTGTCTGGAGCCATGGATCCCTCCATTTACTCTCCTTGATTGGTAGTCTAGTACCTGGGAGTGCTGAGTGGTCCAGCCAGGATACACTGTTCTTCCTATTGGGATGCAATCCCCCTCAGCTCTTCCAGTTCTTCCTCTAGCTCCTATACCAGAAGAGGGGTTCCCAGAGCTTAGTCTGATGGTTGGCTGGGAGCATCTGCATCTGTCTTGGTCAGGTGTTGGCAGAATCTCCCAGAGAACAGCCACACCAGGTTCCTGTTAGCAAGTGCCTCTTGGCAACAGAAACTGTCAGAGTTTGGTGTCTGTAGAATGGTTGGATCTCCAGGTGTGGCAGTCCCCAGATAGCCCTTCCTTCAGTTTCTGCTCCATTATTTTTAGTGATTTATCTTATCTTTTTATCTTTAGCTTAATGTTATGATTGTATAAAGTAATTGCCATGCTATATAGAACATGTGTCATTTTGTTTTGGCATGTAAAATTTTGTACACTATTGGTTTTTTCAAGACAGGGTTTCCTCTGTATAGCCCTGGCTGTCCTGGAACTCACTCTGTAGACCAGGCTGACCTCAAACTCAAAAATCCACCTGCCTCTGCCTCCCAAGTGCTGGGATTAAAGGCATGTACCACCATACCCTGCTTTTCCATGGTTTTTGTTTGTTTGCCTATCTATCTATCTATCTATCTATCTATCTATCTATCACCAATCATTTATTTATTGTAGCTACTGTGAGTGGGATTGTTTTCCTGACTTTTTAATTGATCTGTTACCTTGTCAATTGTTCTGAGTAGAAGATATTTTTTCATTTAACCTCCTCTATCTACAATATTGTGTTGAATGGACATTTTCCTTTACATTTTTTAAAAACTCTTGTATAACTGAGCGCAATCATTTTTTTTAATTACAATTGACACAGAAACCATACTGTTTTATTATAGCTTTTTTGTGAATTTCTAATTGTGCATATTTTAGTAATAAATTCAAACAATGATGTTTTCTGTTATTACCACATATGGGATTATCATTTGTATCAAAATAACCTGAGCACGTTAGGACTTTAATAAACACTGTAGAATGCATGTACATATGTATAAGCTGTGTAAAATAAAATAAAGGAGGGATTTTCAAGATCTTGAGTTCCTTACAAGTTCAAAAGTGTTATATTGAATAGTCTTCAAATCTCACATACCAATTTGTAATAAAATCCCTACTGTTATACTATAGAAATATATTTATAAACAGTCAAAAAAATCATAGTAAGTATTACAGTTAATTGTCTTGCCAATGTGACAAAGTACGATCACTATAGTACCTTGAGATGGTACTGTTTTGCCTGTTAGGTTTAGGATTTAGCCTGTCATAATGGACATATTAGTTTATTTTCACATTACAGTGATAACCTTGAGAAAAGCAAGATTTTGTACAGCTATAGGTTCTCAATAAATATTTGGGAATTACTTTACAAAATGAATCTTGTATGATGTTGGAGATGGAAAGCAATGAGCAAGTTACATTGTTTCGATGCTAACCTGACCTGTGCCACTACTGATATGACTAAGGTGTATTTTTCTTTCTATGATTTGATTTTTAGATTATATGGATAATTTAGTTATAAATTAACTAAGGTAAGATATCTATTAATTTATAACTAGAATTTTAGTATAAAGTTAAGGAGACTGAGAAGAAAACTTGATGAACACACACACACACACAAACACACACACTAATGCAAGTCAATCCTTTTAGATTTGATAATAAAAACATTTCATTTTGATGATAAACTCATTACTGCTGAAGATAATGTGGAAACAGAAACTTCTCATCCCTCCAGCAGACATGATAATACATTGAAATCACCAATGAGGATTAACTTCTTCCAAAAATTCATATGTCATATAAAGAATGAATTTGTTTTAATAGTTCACTAATTTCATGGTTATTTGTATGTAACATGATACCAAACTGAATTAAACATGTTTGAAGTAACTAAATTGCCATCTACATAGTATTTAGTTATTGGATGGCACAGTCATTGTAACAACAATAGTTGATAATTTTAAATTTACTTTAATATCAATAGGATATGTTGTATAAAAAAAAACAAAGATTTTTCAAAGTATGATCTCTCAACTGATTTCCTTTAAACTCTACCTAATTACTGATAAAAGTTTAGCACCTTAATTAACAAAACACCATGCTACATCATAAAATCTTGAACAAGTTTTTTCTATTTACTCTGTATTGTGCACACATACAAACGTACACAAACACACACACACACACACACACACACACACACACAGCCCTATACTACATATGCATATGCATAGCCACTTTATTTTAAGAGAGAAAATAAATGTAAAGAAGGCACTTTTTTTTTAAGATTAATCATTTTGGTCCAGAGTCATGATTTTGAGACCATATCTCTCTCACATTAAATTCTGTTTAAATTAAAACATAAAAATATGAAAGAATCTGTATTCTCAATAGATGTATTTTTAAACCTTTGGTTTTGACCATTACCCTAGGTATTTTTAAACCATTGGAAAAACTAGACATCATGCCTTTTAGAAATGCATCCTATATGTTGGATATATATATATATATATATATATATATATATATAATGTTATCCTTTAATTTAATAAATTAATAACAATAGTAATAGCAATAATAGCATCTAATGTAGAAGATTTTGGTTCAGTAGATTTAAGATTTAAATATTTGTAAAATATGTTTAAACATTTTGCTGTAGTAAATATAGCACATAAAGATATACAACGCCCATGGAAGTAAATAATTCATGTAAATCATCTTCTTTTGTATTTCTCAAAGTTAGTGTCACATTATTTGCCAAATGTCTCATGATTCTGTTTCATTTTTAATATGTAGATGAATTATGTAGTAAAAATTATTTTATTTTTGTTATTGTCGTATTCTTTTATTTCTTTTCTTTAATGTTTGAGATACATTAAAAATATCATTTTCTATAACATTTCAAATCTTATCTTCAAAAAGAAGCAAAATACTCATTCAACATGCCAGGCAGCCTTAGTAGTCCAAATACTGCTACATTTTATTGTGATGAGTTTTCCCTGTGGACAGATTTTAAGTGATATCTGTAAACATTAAATTATTTGTTTACAATGTTAAACACATATTTATTCATCCTATAACTTGAAGGCAATTAAATGCTGTTGTGTTTATTGATACAAAGTGTTCTTTCTTGGGAGATACAAAAAGAAAAAATTATCAGATTTATATTTTATATCTATAAAATGAGATCAATCTAACCCAATAACTGAATAAGCAGACCAGCACTAGCATTTAAACATCTATGAAATACTGAATTATGTATTCCTGGTGCAATGGTTTTATAGCATTAGAATATTCAGTTCATAACTTTTCTCTAATTTTGCCATTAGTGTATAGAATCTGTTCTATACAACCCATCCACATTTACTATTTCACCACCGAGGAGATCAATTTTGATTCATTCAATTAATACTTGATGCTTATTCTATTACACTTTTAAGTTGTTTTAGTTGATTATTTTTGTACACCATGTTCGAATCATTCTCACCCCAAAGATCTCTCTAAATCTCATTCTCTAAACATTCAACTTGTGTTGTTTACCAAAAATTATCCTATGAGAATAATTTGTGATGCAGAAATATTCTTGGATACGTCAGTTTCCTATGGCACAAGAGGTCTACTTACTAAGGTATAATTATTGGAGGAAACAATGTTGATCTTTTTTTTCAAGAGCTGAAAATGGCCTACATCTCAGGATTGGTTTATGTGCCCAATTCCTATCACCTTGCTGCTATTTGGTCTGGGTTAGGCTTTCTAGGTGTTTCTTATCTTTCTTAATCATATTTCTATCACTATCATAAAACACCATGAACAAGACCAACTTGGGGAATTTGCTTGGATATTTGTTTTCCAATCCTTTACTCTGTGATAGTGTTTGTCTTTGACACTGAGGTGTGTTGCCTATATGCAGCAAAATACTGGGTTCAGTTTATGTATCCAATCTGTTAGTCTATGTCTTTTTATTGGAGAATTGAGTCCATTGATGTTAAGAGATATTAAGGAATAGTGATTGTTGCTTCTTGTTATTTTCTATGTTATTTTTATGTTTGTTTGGCTATTTTCTTTTGGGTTTGTTTAAAGAAGATAACATTCTTGCTTTTAAAAAGGTGTAGTTTTCCTCTTTGTGTTGGCATTTTCCATCTATTATCCTTTTTAGGGCTGGATTTGTGGAAAAATATTGTGTAAATTTGGTTTTGTCATGACAGGATTAATATAGTAAAAATGGCCATCTTGCAGAAAGCAATCTACAGAATGAATGCAATCCCCATCAAAATCCCAACTCAATTCTACATAGACTTAGAAAGAGCAATCCTCAAATTCATTTGGAATAAAAAAGAGAGAGAGAGAGAAAAGGATAGCAAAAAACTATTCTCAACAATAAAAGACATTCTGGAGGAATTAGCATCCCTGATCTCAAGCTGTACTACAGAGAAATAGTGATAAAATCTTCATGGTATTGGTACCGTGACAGGCAGGTAGATAAATGGAATAGAATTGAAGACCTAGAAATGAACCCACACACCTACAGTCACTTGATGTTTGACAATGGAGCTAAAATCATCCAGTTAAAAAAGACCATTTTCAACAAATGGTGCTGGACAAAATGGCAACCAACAGATTGGAAAAAGATCTTTACCAATCCCACATCCTATAAAGGGCTAATAACCAATATATACAAAGAACTCAAGAAATTAGACTGCAGAAAACCAAATAACCCTATTTAAAAATGGGAAACAGAAGCTGGGCAGTGGTGGCACAAGCCTTTAATCCCAGCACTTGGGAGGCAGAGCAAGGTGGATTTCTGAGTTCAAGGCCAGCCTGGTCTATAGAGTGAGTTCCAGGACACCCAGGGCTACACAGAGAAAACCTGTCTCGAATAAAACAAAACAAACAAAAAATGGGGTACAGAGCTAAATAGAGAATTCTCAACTGAAGAATCAGGAAGGGCTGAGGAGCACCTAAAGAAATGTTCAAAATCCTTAGTCATCAAGGAAATACAAATCAAAACAATCCTGAGATTACATCTCATACCAGCTAGAGTGGCTAAGATCAAAAACTCAGGGGACAGCAACCGGTGAGGATGTGGAGAAAGAGGAACACTCCTCCATTGCTGGTGGCATTGCAAGCTGGTATAACCACTCTGGAAATCAGTTTGGTGAGTCCTCAGAAAATTGGACATAGTACTACCTGAGGACCCAGCTATTCCACTCCTTGGCATATACCCAGAAGATGCTCCAACATGTAATAAAGACGCATGTTCCACTATGCTCACAGCAGCCATATTTATAATAGCCAGAAGCTGGAAACAACCCATATGTCCCTCAACAGAGGAATGGATGCAGAAAATGTGGTATATTTACACATGGAATACTGTTCAGCTAAATGACTTAATGAAATTTGCACTCAAACAGATGGAACGTGAAAATATCATCCTGAGTGAGGTAAATCAGTCACAAAAGTCCAAACATGGTATGTATTCACTGATAATTGGATATTAGCCCAAAAGTTAGTATTAACCAACATTCAATTCACAGACCATATGAAGCCTAAGAAGAAGGAAGACCAAAATATGGATGCTTCAGTGTTTCTTAGAAGGGTGAACAAAATACTCACAGGAGGAAATATGGAGACAAAGTATGGAGCACAGACTCAAACTATGGCCATCCAGAGACTGCCCCACCTGGGGATACTTCCTATATATAGCCACCAAATTAGGATGTCATTGTGGATGCTGGGAAATGCTTGTTAATGGAAGCATGATTAGCTGTCTCTGGAGATGCTCAGGCAGAACCTGACAAATACAGAAGTGGATGCTGGAAGCCAACCATTGGAATGAGCATGAGGTCCTGAATGGTGATGTTGGAAAAGGGACTGAAGGAGCTGAAGGGGTTTTTAGACCCATAGAGGGAGCAACATTGTCAACTGGCAAGACTCCTAGGAGCTCCTGGGGACTGGACCACCAACCAAAGAATACACATGGAAGAACCCATGGTGCTGGCCACATATGTGTCAGAGGAGGGCATTGTTGGACATCAATGGGAGGAGAAGCCCTTGTGTCTGAGGGTGATAGATGCCCCAATGTAGGAGAATGCTACAGAGGGAAGATAGGAGTGGAGGCTGGGTGGGGGAGCACACTCATAGTGGCAGTGGGAGGTCGATAGGATATGGGGTTTCCAAAGGGAAAAACATTTGAAATGTAAATAAAGTAAATATTAAACAAACAAACAAACAAACAAACAAAAACAAGGTCCAACCTTAGGGAAAAAAAGAGCTTAATAATGACTGATACAATTTTAGAAATTCTTATAGGATCACCATTAAGACTTAAGTCATCTATTTGTCTTTATATCATCACTACAAGACAGTACATCTTCATGGATCTGCAGAGATGTGCTCCACGGGGGTGTGTTACTACTTAGTGGATGTTATATATGTTTAATAATAACAAGAAAAGCATATTAATAGTAGGAATCTTTCCTAAAATGAATCCCTTACCACCTTGCTTAATAAGGGCTCACCTATCTCAGATTATATAATAATTCAAAGCAGTCCATTTCCAGATGATCACCTGCTAGTTATTAGCTTGTCCCATTATGGCTCCTGACAGTCAGCCCATAATAAAAGAGAAAATTCCACCAAGAAACTATTACAATCTAAGCATATACACACAAAGACAGGCACATCCACTTTCACAAAAGATTTGCTACTAGATATAAAACAGAAATTTATGTGAACACACTGATAGTGGATGGCATCACCAAAGTACTCTTATCAATAGACAGGTCATTCTGGAAAAAAACTGAGAAACATTAGAGTTAAATCATATAATTATTCAAATAGATCTGGCAGATATATATAGAACACTATATCTAAATACTAAGTAATTAATTTTCGTTAAGCTGTCTATAACATTTTAAATTTGATCTCTTATTAGGACACAGAGGAAATCTCAACCAAAAAATATGGAAATTGAACATCTGGTTTCAGTGGAATATATCAAAAAGCGAAAGTAAAGCTACACAAAATATGGAGTTGGCTTAGTTAAGATTTCTATTCCTGCAATGAAAAATTATGATCGAAAATCAAGTTGTGGAGGAAAGGATTTATCTGACATAGACTTACACATTGCTTTTCATCACCAAACAAACTCAAGCAGGTCAGAGACCTGAAAGCAGGAGCCATGAAGTACTGCTGCTCACTGGTTTGCTTCCCATGGCTTTCTGAGACTGCTTAATTATAAAATGCAGTTTCATCAGCCCAGGGACAGCACCACTCACAATGGGAAGGGCCCTCCCCAGCAATCACTAATTAAGAAACTGCCTTACAGCTTAATCTTATGGAAGCATTTTCTCAATTGAGATTCCCTCTGTGCAGATAACTCTAGCTTTGTCAAGTTGACATAAGACTAGCTAGTACAGAAGTATAAACAACTCACTACTAAATGTCAATTAGGTCAAGAAGAAATAAAAAAGGAGGCTAATTAAAATTTCTTAGAATTGAATAAAACCTAGTAAATTCTACCAAACCCATAAAGAACTAATACCAATGATCTTTAACTGCTGCATTGTTTAATATAGGGAAGAGACACTCTAAAACTTTTGTTTTTCACAAAGTGAGTAGTAACTTGATATGCAAACCAGATATAAATACAACAAAGAAATCTTTAGACCAATTGCTCTGATGGACATGAATGCAAATTCTCAAAAAAAAAAAAAAAAAAACCCTTTCTAAATGAATCCAAGTACTTATTAAGATGATCATCCAACCATGAGCAGGTTATGTTCATTCCAGAAATGTAAAGCGGTTTCAAGAAATGCAAAACAAAAATTACATGATTGCATGGAATTATGGAATTGGCCTGGCCTGGCTGCCTTGAGAGGCACCCATCATAGGTATTTTAGATTAAAGTCCATGCCTTCTAGGGCACAATGTGACTTCTAGTTTCTGAGAGACTAATGTAGTCAGTCAGGTAGTGAAGTGTTCAGGTCACTGTGTTTCTCTGGAAGTTCCCTTAGTAGTCAAAGAAGCATAGAAGCTTGACTGGACAGTTGGTCTTAGGCATTAATTATGTGTACCCTGTATAGCTTACAGACTTTATTGTATTTGATAACTACAACTGACAATTACCATTATATTCTGTTTCTAGTAAAGGTATAAAAAAGTCACATTCTGTCAATAAAATTGTTACAGCCTCAGTCTCTCTGTGGCCTCTCCAACCAGAGCCTGGTTTCATTGCTTGTGGCCATATCATGTGACTTTGGTATGGTAAGTAAGAGAAGGTGCTTACACAAGATCATCTCTAGTGCTGTATAAAAATCATAGACTAAATTAAATATTTTCTTCATGACAAAGCTCTGAAGAAACTAGGAATAGAAAAAACATGCTTCAACAGGCCAAAAAGTACATATGACATACCTGTAGCCAAACACAAATGTAGAAAAGGCCTTTGATTATTGCAACACCCCCATGGTGGAAAACTACACAAAATACAGCTAGACTGAACATAACATGTTGCTGACATTATACTGTATCTGAAAATACTGAAGAAGACAAGATATTCTCTCCATCCTTGTCCAGGACAGTTCTAGATGACTTAACTAGCTCAGTAACACAAGAGATGATACACACAAGAATCAAAGTCAAATTATTCATACTTGAAGATGACATAACATTGCATTTTAATGACTCTTATACCTGATGATCCTATTTGGCAAAGTAACAAAACACAACATGAACACATGAAAGGAAATATCTTTCTAGAACACTATTGAAACTAGTACTGAATATGTTAAAAATAAATATTGCACTCACAATGATTAAAAATATTACAATTCCAGTGAGTGAAACTAACCAAGAGAGTTTTCAGTTCTATGATGAAAATCAAGCCATCACACGTAAATTTATGAAGATGTTAGAAGATAAAATGAAATAACATGCTAAATGTTTGGCAAAATGTTTGATTAATGAGTATGTTACTGACAGCAATTTGCAAAGTCAATGCAATACCCAGTAAAATTTCAGTGGTATTATCACTGTCAAAAATTAAAATTTGTAAGAAAACACTAATTTCCATGCACCAAAAAGACATGCATTATTCCAAATTGCATTACAAAACTAACAAAAATCAAAAGAATCATGTACTTAGCTCAAAAACAGACCAGTAGTTTAATGAAGTAGTACAAAGTCTTTAGAAGTAAACCTACAAAACTGTACAGTCATATCCACTTAATTATTGGGAAAGGCCTCAAAAACTTATACTAGTGATACATAGAATCTTTAACAAATAATGTTAAACAAATCATTTTCGACGTGTAGAAAAATGAAATTAGTTCCATGTCTTATATCTTGAGCAAAAGTCAATTTAAAAAGCATCAAAAGCCTCAATGTAAGTACTGATCTCAGGAACAATCACATCCAGACAAAACAATAAAACAACTATCAAAATGTTCATCTGCCCCTCCAAAGTATGCACAAGGCTCAAAATCAGCACCACGATGACACTGCACTTATATATCTATACATTGCTATTAAAGACAACAAGGTTATAGAATCAGTCAGCATGGATATGGCACAACAGAGAAAATTAGGGAAAGGTATCATACATATAGCATGGGGATTTATTTAGCAAGAATTAAGAATGTAAGTATGGAATTTAAGAAAAAATTATATGATACATATCAAGATCACTGTACTAAATAAAAAAATGAGAAAAAATGAGAAAAAAATACATATATTATGTATGTAATTCTTATGTATATATGGTTATATATTTATTATCACATCAATAATATGGATGTATATGTGCACCATGGATTTGTAACCAAGGTCATTTTATGTAATGAATTGTAAAGGCAGTAGGAGTTAAGGTGAATGAAAAGCAAGTGTGGGAGTGTAAAAGTCAACAGTACAAGATATCCTTGAAAGACTATTTCCTCATGAAGACTATTACTGTGTTCCATGAATACATACCAATGAAGCTAAAGAGTAGTTATTATAATACATCGTATTCCAGTCTCACTCACTGGGGTTTCCATATACATCTTTAATAGATAATAGTGTTGAATAACTTTTCAATAAATTATTTGGCATCTTTATCTCTAACTATCAAAAGACCTGTTTATCTTTCATATTTTGTCTATTGTCTAATTGGAAGTTTTAATGCTAAGCTTTTGCATTTATTTGTATGTGTAGTTACATGCCCATTTTAAAATGAATGTTGCAAACATTTTCTTCTAGTTTGTAATCTGTTTTGCTAACCTCTAAGACAGTGGTCTTCAAACTGTGGGTCATGACCATCTGAAATCACTTATTTCTGAAGTGATTGTCTGAAGAACTGAGACACAACTCAGTAGCAAATTACAGTTACTAAGTAGCAATAAAACTAAGTTAATGGTTGGTTGTCACCACAACATGAGGAAATGTGTTAAAAGGTAGCATCATTAGGAAGGTTGAGAACCACTGCCTGAAAGTTTTAACAAATTCACTTTGGTAAAATCTTCTGAGATCAGTTTACAACATTTCTTGCTTTTTCTTATGCCTTTTGTGTAAATCTAAGAAGAGGCCTGCTCTTCTTATGTTCTAAAGATTTTATAACTTCTCCAAAGTGTTTTGTAATCTTACATTTTTAATTAAATAATTAATAATTTTTATTCTTCTCCCATATATTACATACCTACCACAGTTTCCTTTCCCTCTTCTCCCCCAGGCTCTCCCACCTCTTCTCTCCTTCAGATCCAACTTCCTCTATTGCCTCTCAGGAAAAAGCAGGCCTCCAAGGGACACTATCCAAACACTGCATAATAAGCTACAGTAAGACTAGGCATATACCATCACATCATGGTTGGACAAGGCAAACCAGTAGAAGGAAAGCTGTCTCACAAGAAGGCAAGAGAGAGAGAGAGAGAGAGAGAGAGAGAGAGAGAGAGAGAGAGAGAGATGGCCCTGCTTCCACTGTTAGGACTTCTCAAAGAACACCAAGCTTCTCAAATACAAGACATATTCAGAGGACCTAGATGAGAACCTCACAAACTCCCTAATTTATGATAGTCCCCATGAGGCCCAGTTGATTCTGTGGAGCATGTTTTTGTAGTGTGTCTCTGAACCCTCTCATTCCCCCATCCTTCCTCTACTCTGCATGATTTCCCAAGTTCCACCAAATGTTGGCTATGGTACTCTGCAGCTGTACCCATCAGTTGCTGTATGAAGTCTCTCTAGTCTCTTTGATGATGATTCTTCTAGGCCCTGGTCCCAGTTCACTCTGCAAGCAGGACAAACTAGCTCAAAGATTTTAGTGCTAGGTTCATGACCCAGTTCCTCCACTTGAGGCCAACCTTGATTACAGAAGATGGACTGTTCAGGCTCCTTGTCCTCTATTACTAGGAATCTTTGCTAGGATTTCTCTCATAGGTTCCGTGGAGTTTCCATCGAACTAGGTTTCCACTCGACTTCAGAAATTTCCCCCTAATTCCAGTCTCTCACCCTGTAATTTCTCCATCCCTTCTTTTTTCATCTTATCCTTCCTGTTCTGAACCACAGCCAACCCAGGAAGATGCTTGTGCCACTCCTTAAACTCTCCTTGTTACTCAGGCATTCTGGGTCTGTGTACTGTATCATGACTGTCTTTTATTTTAGAGTTAATTTCCACTTATAAGTGAATAAATTTCATGTTTGTGTTGCTGGGTCTGGCCTACCTTGCTCAAAATGATTTTTTTCTAGTACCATCCATTTGCTTATAAATTTCATAATGTAATTATTTTTTACCAGCTGAGTAATAATGTTTTATAAATATACCTCATTTTCCCTATCCATTCTTCAACTAAAGGACATCTCAGTTGTTTCCATTTTCTGCCTATTATAAGTAAAGCTTCTATGAATTTAGTTAAGCAAGCCCTTTTACAATATTATATATTAAGTGTAAAAGGAAATCTAATTTCAGTAAAAGAATAAAGAAATATCTCTTACATAAGTCTGTTTTTAATTTATTTTATTTTACTTTTGGTTTGGTTTGGTTTGGTTTGGTTTTTCCATTCAGCCTGCAACATTATACACATCTGTGAAGTTTTCAACTATAGGGGACTATGGTTTTCCTAAGAAGATGTTCCCTGTAGTAACACCTTTAGTGCTATTCCGAAACAAACTTTAGAAATCTCTTGTGTGGAGCTTAGCATGCCACTTGAGAGAAAACCCTTTCTGTATACTTCATCTTAATTAAGTAAGTTTGACTGTGTGTCCAGAGACTAATAAAACAAGAAGTAGAAATTATAGAAGAGATATCCATTTTTTATTCCTTTGTTATAGAAAGAAGTTTATCCTAGAAAGAATACTTAAGAAAAACAATCTGGGCAATGTGGACACATGGAATTGACTAATGAAAATGCTTCAACATAATTATAGATGTCAGAGATCAATGATAGTAGGGGAGTGGAGACAATGCTGTAACCGAAAGAGTTTAAAAATAGTAGATTCTTCAAATACCAACCTCTATTGGTTAAGGCTCACTGATTTTACCACAGTCTTTTGTATTGATCAAATCCTCCACTCACTCAGGTTTAGCCTCATCTCAGTTTCTACTGGCAACAATATCCCAAAACACTAACTTGTCTTTCACTCAGTCTAGAGATCAGAAACCAGACCAACCTCTCAATTGGGGATTGTACTCACTGTATATTCAATGTGCCTTCCTTGGCTCATGATACCTAAATCCCTGACGTTACTTTTACAATACATGGTCAGATACTGTGATACCATATGATTGCTCTATCATTGTGCAAACAAATGGAAAATCAAAGAGATACTTTATGAGAGATTTAAAGAATGATTTTTGTTGGTGGTAACTGCTCAATTCTTAGCAAAAGGCATGAGGTGATTTTAGTGGAAGCCTCTACAGCTACCACATTCTAAGCTTTCCTGTTACCTCTACAAAAATTACAAAACAATTGTTTTACTTTTCTTCGTACCATGTCTTGGTTTGCTTTCAGATTCCACCTAAGTCTTAATAGTTGAGTGTGTCTTTCTTCCAACTCGGAAAAATTGCATAAGCTAAATCACTATGGTTCAGATGAAATAAAGACAATCTTATATCAAGGCAAATGCCTAGCTTTCTGTATTTGGTCCAGGAACTCTTATGACAGGACTTTTATACTGCTTGTCACGTAATTTTATTTCTGAAAAAAACGCTCAGTGTTATACTATGTACTTCTCAGAATTTCTTTTATTATAATTTTTAATGTCCTTTTAGGAAAATAGATGAACAGAATTGATGGGAGCAAAGACATTCTTTTCACATAATCAGCAAAACATCAAAGCATTTAAAGCATTTTCCCATATCTCCCTGAATAGTACCACTACCCTTCCATCTGAATAACCCTATCACTTGGGCACTGCCATTGCTCACCACAATACTATCAAACATAAAATATCTTTGAGAGGTTTACAAGATGGCTCAGTGGACAAAGGTATTTGCAGTTCAGGCCTAATCTTCAGACATCATTTGAAAGCATATAAAGAACTGACTAAACAAAGCTATAATAGCTTTGTAGTATAATAATTTATATGTTTATTCATCCAGTCATTTTTTTGATAAACATGGATTAGCCAAGATTTTTGTATGAATCAGACAGGAAATTCATTCTGGTATAACAGTACAAAAAGAAATTTTAAAAGCACTTTCAAGAAACAAACTTAGAACTTCACAATGGTATCAAAACTCACCATCAAGTGCACTTAAATTGAAACAATTAACAAAGCAAACTGAGCATCATAATTTTTTGGAGAAATGATGATCTTTAGATGAGAAATCAAGTATTCCTTATTGGCTTGAGTTGTTCTCACTGATCTTTCAGACCTTTCAAGATGGCAAGTCAATGGGAGTCAACTGGCAGGTCAGTTATCTTTGATCTCTTTGTTGGAACGACATACTGGACACTAAACATCATTAGTTGACCTGATAATCTCAGTTGTTAACAATTAGTTAGAGCTATAAACCCTGCTTTCCTGCATTTATCTCACTTTGAGAAGCCAGTGGTTTCTTGAAGGAGCAGTGTTTCACCAAAATTTGCAAGAAATGGAATAAAATCATGATTCTGATAAATTCACAAACTCTGTAGTTTGATCAGAAATTATATCAAAATGTGGTAGATGACAGCAAAACCAAGTGGTTGAAATACTTGTACATTCACCAATTAGGTGAGGATTTATTATTATTTAATTTGGTGATGTCTAATAATAATGAGAATCCAATAATAAAAATAATTGTAGCTAAGAAAGCAATGAACTTTTAAAGAAGGAAATGCAGTAGCACACCTGAATCTGGAAGAGAGTCTGTAAAATTAAATGTTGCCATTACAGAATAGATGATGTCTTCTGATTCCATCTGCATGACGTCTCTGATATGACCAAACTCATAGAATCAGAGGTGAGAATGCTCTCCAGGAACTAAGTAAAGGAAGAAATGAGTAGCTTCTGTTCAGGTGAAATAAATATTTGTTATGTAAGATGAATGTGCTCTGGAGATCTATGGTGATTATTATCAGTTTGTGCTGTGTACTATTTACCTAAAGTTAAAAGTGAATAGATTTCATAAGTTTCAAAACCAGAATTTTTTTAAAAAAATAACCTTTGTTATCTCATGAATATTAAAAGTAATATTAATGTATAAATACATTATATGTGTTGTCTTTATCCTAAAGAACTTGACAACTCCTAGTAATATTAGGGCCACAGTTAACCAATAAGCACTTGAATTATCTTTAGTGGCTACTATAATGTGTGATTCTTTCCTTACCACATAGTCCCAGTACCTTATCAACAGTCCTCTAGACCAGTTTCCTCCTCCTATGCTGATCTTTTCATTCTCAGAAGTTACTGAGTAAGTCCCCTGGAATACATGCTGTCATTCCAGAGCAAAGTGGGTCAGTTCCCCTAGGATGAGTCTTATCACACCAGAACAAATATGAGCTTTGTTTGTTGGCCTTCCCTCTATGTTACTCTTCTAGGTCTTGCATGAGCTCCTTGGATTGTCCCAAGATACTCACTGAACCATCACATTTACTTTCAGTAGTTGTAGGTTTGGTACTTCCGGTTTCCATCTCATTTGCATCTTAATAAAAATGTGTTAGATATCCCTGCTGTGTCTCACTTCTCAAGTGTAAAATGCTGTACATTTTATTTTATTTTTGTTTTTGTAGGATTTATCTATTTATTTATGTATTTATGTATTTATTTATTTACTGAGTCATATTATTTTGGCCTAGATGAGCCTGGAACCTACTATGAAGCTTAGATTGGCTTCAAACTCATGGTAATCTACAAGAACCAGAATTACAAGAACTGGAATGATAGTAGCCAGTACACCAGGCTTAATTTTGTATTTGTCAGGATATTTTGTTTCCTCATTTTTATATACTTATTTTATTTAGGTGAAAATCAGTGATGTCTCATTAGTTCACTCTCTTGATTGTATCAAATACTGAAACATTAATATTAATACTTAAAGGAAAAATTAAGAGAGAATTATCACAGTTCAAATTTTTTCAGAAAGTACATGGCTACAAATATAAGCAGCTCACATTTTATATTAAAAATATCAAACAACATTAACAGTTGGCCAAAAATTAGAATGAGTTGTGGGAAGTAAAAATTAGGTTATTAGGAGCCAAAAGTAAATATAAACTTTACTATATTTCAATATGTCATAAAAATCCTATGAATAATAAGAGTAAGAAAACAACTTCATCCTAAAGGCACCAGCAAAGAAAAACTACTATTCTTGAGAATACATTAATCAAAATAATAAATATTGAGTTAAAATATAAGTTAAAAACTTACTGACAAACTTATATATCAAACAAATATACACTTATTTGAGATTTATATTTTCAATAGAGTTAAAGAACTCTTATATAAGTAAAATATAATCTGTTTTACTATGTCTATAAGTGATAAAACCTTTAAGTAAAGTAAAATAAAACATGTAGAATTTGCTACAAATATGTTGTAAGAAATTTATGAGCTGACTGTAAAATTTATGAGGTAAAAGTTTAAGAATAGCACTCAGCAAGAGAAGCAAGTAGTCTAACTGCAGATCTTCACCTTTCTTTGCTTATCCACAACTAATCCTCCAGTCTTATCCCAGCTCTTTAGTCTAGCACATGCTTCAGTCTTCTTCTCTCCTCTGAATACATCTCCAGTGTTTCACATGGATCTACCCTCCAAACTTCTTTTATCCCCCAGTCCTGAACTCAATCAAGCATTTTCTGCAAACCAACAGACTACTCCAGCCAGCAAAGCAGTAAAACTAACTGGAGCTCCTAACCTCTCCCTCCACTCCTCCAAGTCTAATAACTCAGTCTCATTCCCAGCTCTATAGAATACCTCTAGTGACCTGACCTCTCCCTCACTCTCTGACTCAATTCAGAGAGGACCAAGTAGATTTGTTGGAACACTCTGCTTTCCTTCTTTTGTACCTGCTCAGAAACCTGCCCTATTTAATTCCTATTCCAAAGTGTCAGCTCCTAATACATAGAAACACTTTTTCTGAAAGCCCCTAGTGGCCAAGTCTACCAGGATACCAGAAGACTTTCCTATCAATTAACACATATCCACCACACTCTCAAAAGAATAAAAGAGAACAGCAGAAACCAAGGGAAAATTCCACTCATAAAAGACAAAACCAGATATTAGCACCTAAATTTAAAATCTTTCTAAAGTCATATGCCAAGATGCTATTGAACAATATAATCAATAACATCCAGAACAATATGTCTCCACTAGAGTCCAGCAACCCTAGCTGAAGCACAAGATAAAAAGCTTAAATAGATGACTATGATAGAAGTCTTTAAATAGGAAATGAATAGATTCCTTAAAGAATCCTACACACACACACACACACACACACACACACACACACACAAAAGCACAAATGGAAATAGAGTACATTAAAAAATACAAAACTAAGGAAAAACAGGAAACAAAACTTAATAAACTCAAACAGGGACCTCAGAAGCAAGCCTCAACAACAGAATACATGACGTAGAAGAACGAATCTCAGTCACTGGGTTTATTATAGAAAAGGAAATGCACATAACAGGTGAAAAATGATAATTTTAATTTTTTTTGCCACAAACCATCCAGGAAACCTGAAACACAATTAATAAGCCAATACTAAGAATAATACAGGATGGAGAAGAAACCCAAGTCAACAGCACATAAAATATGTCAAAAAAAAAAAAAAATCGAAGAAAAGTTCCCTAACCTGAAGAAGATTCTTATCAAGTTACAAGAAGCAAATACAGAACAGCAAATAGATGAGACCAGAAAAAAAGAGTTTTCTTGGTACATGATAATCAAAATACCAAACACAGAGAAGAAAGAAAGAACATTGTAAGCTCCAAGGTAAAATGGCCAAGTAACATACAAAGGCAGATCTACTAGAATGACATCTGACTTCTCAATGGAATTTTAGTACCAGAAAGGTCTGGAGAGATATTCTACAGACTCTAAGAGTACAGAGATGCCAGCCTTCACTACTCTAATCGGCAAAACTTTCAATCACAGTAAATGGAGAAAATAAGATATTTTTGATAAAACCAAATTTAAGCAATATCTATGTACAAGTCTAGAATTATGAATTGCTAGAAAGAAAATTCCAACTTAAATAGTTTAACAAAACCCAGGAAAATGCAGAGGAAATATACAAATCAACAAATCAAAAGATTGGAAACATGCACACACATACCATAACTAGTACCATAACCACAAAAGCAAAATAACAGAAAAGCATGTCTCATTGATATCTCTAAAAGGCACAGAATAGCAGAATGTGTATGGAAATAGAGTTCATCTTTCTATTGAGTTTCATTAACAAAATTGAAGACTTGCACATTCAAGAAACTTACCTTAACATCAAGGATAGACATCATCTCAGAGCTAGTGGATGGTTCCAACCAAATTGACTTAGGAAGCAAACTGCTACAGCCATTTTAGTATCTGACAAAATAAACTTTAAACAAAAACTAATCATAAAACATAGAAAAGGACACACTGTATTCATCAAAGGAAAACTCCACCAAGAGGACCTAGCGATTCTTAACACCTATACTTCAAACACAAAAGCACATATGTTTGTGAAAGAAATATCATTAATATCATGACAGCTTAAACCATATATTGATCCTTACACACTGATAATGGCAGATTTCAATATTCCACTCACTCCAACTGTTAGGTCATCCAGACAAAAGTATACATAGAAATGCTAGAGCTAATTATTGCAAATCATAAGGACCTAACAATAACATACAGGTGAACCCTGTGGAAAAGCAGGCACAAAAAGTGTAATAGCCAGAGAGAATGGAGGACATCAGGAGAACGAGACCTTCTGAATAAAAGTTCATATGAACACAAAGAGAAGCATCATGCACAGGGCCTGCACAGGCTTACACAATGCTCTTTATGTATATATTATCCTTTCAATTTATTTTTTCTACAGAATATCTGAGGATGTGAAGAAGAATCTGTTTCATGTGCTCCATCTTGGTCACTTTTTGTTCTCTGTGTTTGGTTTGTTCAATTCTTATACATGAGTTTTTGGTTTATCTTATTATATTTTCTTTCCTTTTACTCCTCAGAAGACTGATTTCTGGTAAGATACAGAAATTAAGTGGATCTAGATAGGAGGAGAAGTAGGGAGGAACTGATAGAAATATATATAGAGAGAAACCTGTAATCAGGGTATATTTTGTAAAAAAAAAAAAATTATCTTAAATAAGCTAAAAATATATTTAAAAACTAGGTGAAGAACAAAATTGGAGACATCATGGTTTATTATAATTTTGACTGTATAAAGGAAGCCTAGCAGGAGCATAGCTAAATTCAAGATGTGACAGGAAATAATAAAATATAAAATATCTATTTTCCTAATTAGTTTACAACAAAATAATAGTCATTCAATAGAAAACAGTCATTTTAATAAAATGTTCTAAATTGAAGGAATAACTTAATTAGAAAATAACAGTCACTTATATTATGTTTGTACAATACTTGAATGTTAGCTTAAGATAAATCATGGTCAAATAGAAAGAAGTAAAATTTTCCTGCATCAGAGTGAAAATTTTAATGAACTTGACTTGGGAAGGGTAGTGATTATTTATGTATTTAATTATTTATTTTATAAGTTACCAAACAGAATAAGGCTCTTCATTATGAAAGTTAATGGTGTCATTACATTTTATTCTTTTTTATTTTTTTATTTTTTGGATATTTACTTTATTTACATTTCAAATGTTTTCCCTTTTCCAGGTCTCCCTTCAGAAAATGCCCTATCCTCTGCCTCTGTGAGGGTGCTCCCTTACCCACCCACCTACTCCTGTCTTCCCTTCCTAGCATTCCCCTATACTGGGGCATCTAACACCCTCAAAGGCAAGGGCCTCTCCTCCCACTGATGTCCAACAAAGCCTTCCTCTGCCACAAATGTGGCCAGCACCATGGGTCCCTCCATATATATTCTTGGGTTGCTGGTCCATTCTCCAGGAGCTCCAGAGTGTCTGGCCAGTTGCCACTGCTACTCCCTCCATAGGGCTACAAAACTCCTCAGCCTCTTCAGTTACTTCTCCAACTCCTCCATCATAAATGACACTCTTAGTCCAATGGTTGGCTGCCAGCATCTGGCTCTGTATTTGTCAGGCTCTGCCTGAGCCTCTCAGGAGACAGCCTATCATGCATTCATCAACAAGTACTTCCCAGCATCCATCATAACATCCTGGTTTGGTGGCAATATATGGGCTGTATCCCCAGGTGGGGCAGTCTCTGGATGGCTTTTCCTTGAGTCTCTGTTCCATACTTTGTCTCTGTGTTTCCTCCTATGAGTATTTTGTTCACTAAGAAACTGAAGTATCCACATTTTGTTCTTCCTTTTTCCTAGACTTCAAATGGTCTATGAATTGAATCTTAGTTATTCCAAACTTTGGGGCTAATATCAGTGAGTACATACCATGTTTGGACTTTTGTGACTAAGTTACCTCACTTAGGATGAAATTTTCAAGTTCCATCCATTTGCCTGAGATTTTCATGATAAAAACTGCATGGTATTTGGACAGTGACAGGCAGGTAGACAAAAGGAATAGAATTGAAGACCCACAAGTGAACCCACACATTTATGGTCATCTGATCTTTGACAAAGGAGCTAAAACTATCCAGTGGAAATAAAGAGAGCATTTTCAACAAATGGTGCTAGTTCAACTGGTGGTCAACATGTAGAAGAATGCAAATTGATCTATTCTTATCTCCCTGTACAAACCTCAAGTCCAAGTGGATCAAGGACCTCCACATAAAACCATATACACTGAATCTAATAGAAGAAAATGTGGGGAAAAATCTCGAACACATGGATACTGGAAATAGTTCCTGAACAGAACATCAATGGCTTATGCTCTAAGATCAAGAATTGACAAATGGGAACTCATAAAACTGCAAAGCTTCTATAAGGCAAAGGACACAGTCAATAGGACAAAATGGAAATCAACAGATTGGAAAAAGATCTTTACCAATCCTACATCCTATAGAAGGCTAATATCTAATATATACAAAGAACTCAAGAAGTTAGACTCCAGAGAACCAAATAACCCTATTTTAAAAAATGGGGAACATAGCTAAACAGAGAATTCTAAACTGGAGAAACTCAAAGGGCTAAGAAGCACCTAAAGAAATGTTCAACATCCTTAGTCAAATCAAAACAACGGTGAGATTCCATCTCATACTAGTCAGAATGGCTAAGATCAAAAACACAAGTGACAGCAGATGTTGGCAAGGATGTGGAGAAAGAGGAGCACTCCTCCATTGCTGGTGGGACTGCAAGCTTGTACAACCACTCTGGAAATCAGTTTGGCAGATCCTCAAAATATTGGACACAGTATCACAAAAGACCCAGCTATACCACTCCAGGACATATCGCCAGAAGACGCGCCAAGTAATAAGGACATGTGCTCCATTATGTTCATAGTAGCCATATTTATAATAGCCAGAAGTTGGAAACAACCCAGAAGTCCCTCAACAGAGGAATGAATACAGAAAATGTGGTACATTTACATAATGGAATACTACTCAGCAATTAAAAACAATGACTTAATAAAATTCGCAGGCAAATGGATGCAACTTGAAAATACCATCCTGATTGTGGTAACTTAGTCACAAAAGAACAAACACAGTATGTACTCACTGATAAGTGGATATTAGCCCAAAAGTTCGGAATACATTTTGTTCTTATTTATTTTCTCCTTCCCTCATTCCTCCACTTTCCCTCCTGTTCGTTCTCTTCAGAGTGTATAAGATATGCCTTTCTAAATTCAAGTCTTATGTAGTGCACCATTCTTTCTTTCCTATAGCTCCACCCTAAAGTTTTGATTTCTTTTCTAAGATTTTTAATAATACCCTTTCTTGTTTCATTACCAGTATACATGCATATATGCATATAAACACATACACCCAAACACACACACATACACAAACACATGCACAAACACACAAACATTTTATATGTAAGTTTCTCATATAGAGAATAAATGAGTTGTCTTCTACAATTTTAATGATTTCAGTTGACATAATTATGTCCAGTTGTATTCATTTTCTGCAAAGAAAAACATTTATGAGTATTTCCTATATTTATTGTTTCTTCCTTAATCAGTTCATATGATACAATTTATTACTGGTGAGTGAAACTATTTAACATAATGTCTAACAATAATGTACATCGGCATTTACTTATCCCAGAAAAATGAAATGTATGTTTATATTTAAACTTAAACTTAAATGTTAATAACAATATAATCTGTAATTCTGATTAATTGAAACACACACACATAAATAAACACATACACACACACACACATACACACACACACTTTATCTAGAAGAATTAATGTAAACAATCTGTACAAACCAGTAAATACTCAGTTATAATATAGATTGAACTGATATGTATAACTTTGGAGAAAATCAAATAAATCATTTATAATTTAAAAAGTTGTTAGCTTCTGTGGCTGGAGAGATAGCTGAGCAGTGATGAACATTTTTGCTTTTGCAAAGGACCTGAGTTGTTTTCAGCATTCACATGGTGATTAAGAAACTTCTATAACTTCAGTCCCAGAGAGTGCAATGCTGTCTTTTGGACTCCACAGGAAATTCTTGGTGCACAGACATACATGCTGGCAAAACACCGACACACATAAACAAGCAAACAAAGAAACAAAAAACATATGAAGTGTTTCTAAACGGGGTACATTATTAAATCACTGCTGGGCAGTGGTGGCACACACCTTTAATCCCAGCACTCAAGAGGCAGAGTCAGGCAGATTTCTGAGTTCAAGGCCAGCCTGGTCTACAGAGTGAGTTCCAGGACAGCCAGGGCTACACAGAGAAACCCTCTCTCCAAAATCCAAAAACCAAAATAAATAAATAAATAAATAAATAAATAAATAAATAAATAACAACAACAAAAAAAACACTTTAAAATAGTGTAAATATGGATGTTAATGCTGATTTGTAATTTTCAGGCAACAAGAACATATTTTTTCATCACTGAAATATGGTCAGAAGAATAATTTATGATACTGGCTATGGCTCAGATACACACTATGATAGTGATTATAATTACAGAGGTTTACATGAAGCAATATTACATATATTTATACACAGACAAATGCATATATCATCAGTGAAATCTGAAGAATTTTGAATCCGAAGATACAAAGTCAATTATAAGGTATTGATGTCATAAAATTTCATAATGTTAATAAGGTACAGATGAAGTGAATGGTTAAAGGGATTTCTCAGTACAGTTATTTACAAATTCTGTGAAGGTTTTCTTTTCCTTTTTGAAGACTACGTAAAAAGTAAAAAGTAAAAAGCATGCATAGTTTGTTTTAACTTCAAATGACAAAGTACTTTATACATCTTTATTTTTGATTTTTATGAATTTTAAGCAGGTATCATATCCTCTATAATCTTTTTTTTTTTGCAACTGTCTTGCTATAGAATGTTCATTTTTAGTGGGACATTTATATCAAACTCCTTTCCATTAAGGCTTAAGAAGTCATTAAAGAAAAAGAAGCCAAAAGATTCTAAGACCCAGAGGTGTAAGATCAGTATATCTGAACAGTGTTTGTCAGACCAGACTGGCAGTTGCTTGGAGGATCTCAATGAATTCAACAGCATACATTAGATTTAGGCAAGCTGTAACCACACAAAATTTTAGCATGGAAAAACACAATGATCATAGTGCTTTATACCAAGATGAAGATCAATTAGCAATTCATAGATTCTGTGATAATAGGAGATTATTTTCATTTTATTTTTTTATGATTTATTTACTTATTTATTCACTTTACATCCCAATCACCATCCCCCATCATCCTAAACCCCTTCACACTGCTCCTTCCTGAACCACCTCCTCTTCTCCTTTGAGAAAGGAGAGGTCTCCATGGGTACTAACCCAACCTGGTATATCAACTCACTGCAGGTCTAGGCACATCCTCTAACACTGAGGCTGCCAGACAAGGTAGCCCAGTAAGGGGAACAGGATCTCAAGCAGGTGACAGAGTCAGTGATATCCTCTATTCCAGTTATTGGAAGACCTGACTGAAGACAAAGCTACATATCTGCTACATTATGAACAGAGTACATAGATCTAGCCCATGTATACTCTTTGGTTGATGGTTCAGTGCCTGAGAGCTGAGTAGTACTCCATTAAGCTCAGAATATCCATAGTACAACTCACAGACCATATGAAGCTCAAAATGAAGAAAGACTGATGTGTGGATGCTTCAATCCTACTTAGAATGCGGGACAAAGTAATCATGGGTGGGAATGGATTTTGGAAGAAGAGAAGAGGGGAGGGGAAAAGGGAACAGGGTCAGATATGGGAGGAATCCGGGGAGATGTACAAAGGGTCAGGAAATTGAACAGAGGTGTATAGTAATGGGGGATGGGGAACTGGGAGTAGCCATGTAAAAGTCCCAGATGCCAGGAAAGCAAGAGGATCCCAGGACCCAACAGGATAACAATAGCTGAAATACCCAACAAAGGGGAGAGAGAATCTGTAGAGACCATAACTAAAGATTAGGAATGGCCCCCTGTTAAGGGATGGGCCAAACATCTCAAAAAATTTAATCCATAATTTTTCCTGTCTAAATGAAATACAGGGACAGCTGTTGAATTTCTTATTTTAGTATTTATCTGGTGGGCTTTCTGAGTTTGGTTTGAAAACCCCCAAATTTTTCCCACCATATTTTCTGACTTTGTTCTGAAACCCAAGCTGTTTAGACAGCTATTACAGCTCTTGTAGAATTTTTTTTTTAACAGGGTTTCTGATTTTGGTCAGAAAACCCAAGAGCTATCTCCAGATCTATCTTGAGAAGAGAGTTGTCTCCAGCAGAAAACAATCTTGAACATTGAGTAATCTTGAGCAGAGAGCTGTTTTAAATAGATAGCTATCCAGAGGGTCATCGGAAACACACCACAGAGGTGTCAGCTTGTACCTCATCATTGACTTCAAGTCCTTTCTTCTGCTGTTCCCAAACATCCTTTCCTCAAAACTTGGACCAAGCCAAGGCTGGACCTTGGCAATGCATGAAGAACCCCAACATTCATGTGAGCTATTTTGACCAATGCTGGATATATTGAATAACATAACTGTCACATTTTTTTTTTATCTTGTTGGATTATGCTATCTTTTTGTGAAAGTAAAATAGATGTATTAACAAGGAAATGATCAATATATAATACAAAAAAGCATATATTTGTCTTTTATTATACTTATATAGTAGTTTATATTAAATAACATGAAACTTTGGTATCAATAACCTACAGTTCTCAGGCATAATTTCAAAAATTTTTAATGTTTAAATTACCTGAGAATGTTACTGTGAATATATTTTCTAAAAGATATTTTATTGTCTCTTTCTCTGGAAAAGGAGACCCATGTCTCTTTAGCAGAACCATCTATAGCAGAGAGCATTTGTGGAAAACATATACCAACATTAACAAGAAAGAAGTCCTACTGCCCTTCTTAATTAGGGTTTCTATTGGTGTAAAGAAACAATATGACCATGGCAACTCTTACAAAGGAAAGCATTTCATTGAGGCTTGCTTACAGTTTCATATTTTTAATCCAATTTGATCTTAGCAGGAAACATGGTAGAATGCAGGTAGACATGGTATTGGAGAAGCTGAGAATTCTACATCTGAATGGGTCAGCTGCAGGAAGGAAATGAAACATAATTACTCCAACAAAGCCACATTTCTTTATAGTGCCCCTTTTTATGAGCTTATGGGGGCCATTTTTCTCAAACCCACTACAATGACTCATGTCCAATCATTGTTATTTTCTTGCACAGTGTTCTAATACTAAGAGACTATAAGCACATGATACTTTTTCTAATGAATTGGTGTTTTAAGTGATTCGTGTATACTAACTCATTTAATTACTTAACAATCACAACAACTTTTTGAAGTAGATTTTAAATTTACAGATAAGGGTCTTGGTTCTGCTTGGATCTGTTTGGTTCTGCTACTTACTAATGATTATTCTTGTGCTCATGATCATGCAGATGTTTTAGAAGCAAATGCTGGAACCCAGGATATAGTTTTTAAAGACCTATAGTATAATAACGCATCTTTTATTACCTATTATATGGTTTAGTTTTATGTGAAAAGAATGGATTTAATAATTTTTTCATATATTATCTCTGTTAATATTCCAAATTTTATTACCATTAAAAGTATTTGATATCTATAATTTGTAAAATAATAGATCACAGCTTATTAGTATATGAAATCTACCAATGGTAGGTTGATACCGTTGATACTACTAGTAAATTTCATATATGAAAAAATAAATGTATACACCCGTAAACATATGAAAACTGCCCAGTGACTGAAAACTTCAATTTTTACCTTATTGACTATATGCAAAGAGAATATCGAGATTTGCATGTAGAGAGTAGTGTATGAACCAAGGGGAAGCAAAGTCAAGTAACAAAGCTGAGATGAGAAAATTTCCAGCAGTACCCTTCCTTAAAAGACTCCTCACAGAGTATTAGAAATTAAATTTGGATTTATTTGTTGTGCAAATCTATTTAGGTAAGTAACAAACTATATTATTATAAATCCCTCAAAGAATAGATCAATTTCTATTTTGCTGAGGTAAAGTTTATTCTTTAAAAAATATGGTTATTTTTCCATATGAAAATAATGTGCCTTCACTATATCTACTCCTACAATTTGTCTTCCATTTTCAATATATTCTATTTCCCTACTTAATGTTCTTTCTCCTTAATTTTTAACATATCCTCTTGACTCCAATTAGTGACCCTTTTATGAAATGGGGATGGGGTACCAATGGATACATTGACTACCTACAAGTAGCTCTATCTCCAGTGATTTTGTCACAGATGACATCAAATTACAATAGCTCTTCAGCCATGGCAAGAGCTATGTAGCCCTGCCCCATACTTACATGGATTTATTAAATTTACTTTCTTCTTCTTTTTGACATTATAATGCAATTACATCATGCCCTACTTCAGCTTCCTTCCTGCAAACCCTCTGATACATCTCTCCTTGCTCCACTTCAAATTTATGGCTTTTTTTTCACTAATTATCGCTATATGTAAACTTGTTTATATTTACTAATTCATAAAGACATCTGGATAATTATCAATAATCTTATCTGTGTGCATATTTTCAGGGTTGACCATTTATTGTTGGATAACCAATGGGGCATTCTTCCCTAGAGAAGTTTGTTTCTCAGGCATTTGGTGTTCTATAGTTGTCTGTAGTACTTCTTTATTTTTTTGATACTTTATTTACATATCAAATATTTTCTCCTTTCCAGGTCTCTCCTCTGGAAACTCCCTATCCCATCCCCCATGCCCTGCCTCTATGAGGGTATTCCCCCACCCATACAATGATTCCCATCTTCCCTCTCTGTCATTCTGCTATATTGGGACATCTAACACCCTCTGGCCCAAGCCCTCTCCTCCCACAAATGGCCAACAAGGCCCTCCTCTGACACATATGTGGCCAGTATCATGGGTCCCTCCATGTGTATTCTTTGGTTGGTGGTCCAGTCTCAGGGAGCACCTGGGGGGTCAGGCCAGTTGACACTGTTGCTCCGTACCTGTGGGGCTGTAAACTCCCTCAGATCCTTCAGTCTCTTCTCCAACTCCTCCATTTGGTACCCCACGCTCAGTCCAATGGTTGCTGTGCAATGAATCTTGGGTATTCTGAAGTTTTGGGCTAATATCCACTTATTAGTGAGTTCATACAGTATTCCTTCTTTTGTGACTGAGTTACCACACTCAGGATGATATTTTGAAGTTCCATCCATTTGCCTGTGAATTTCATGAAGTCATTGTTTTTAATAGTTGAGTAGTATTCCATTGTGTAAATGTACCACATTTTCTGTATCCATTCCTCTGTTTTAGGACATCTGGGTTGTTTCCATTATGGCTATTATAAATATGGCTGCTATGAACATAGTGGAGCATGTGTCCTTATTACCTGTTGGAGCATCTTCTGGGTGTATCCCCAGGATTGGTATAGCTTTGTCCTCAGGGAGTATTATGTCCATTTTTCTGAGGGTTCCCCCAAACTGATTTCAAGAGTGTTTGCACCAACTTTCGATCCCATCAGCAATGGAGAGCATTCCTCTTTCTCCATATCCTAGCCAGCATCTGCTGTCACCTAAGTTTTTGTACTTAGCCATTCTGACTTATGTAAGATGGAATCTCAGGTTTGTTTTGATTTTTATTTCTCTGATGACTAAGGATGCTGAACATTTTTAGGTGTTTCTCAGACCTTCAAATTTCCTCAGTTTAGCTCTGTTCCACATTTTTTGGTAGGGTTATTTTGTTCTCTGGAGTCTAACTTCTTGAGTTCTTTCTATATCTTGGATATTAGCCCTCTGTAGGATGTAGAATTGGTAAAGATCTTTTCCCAATCTGTTGTTTCTCATTTTGTCCTGTTGAATGGGTCCTTTGCCTTACAGAAATTTTGAAATTTCATGTGGTCCCATTTGTCAGTTCTTGATCTTAGAGCATAAGCCATTGATATTCTGTGCAGGAACTTTTCTCCTGTGCCTATGTGTTCTGAAATTTTCCCCAATTTCTCTTCTATTAGATTCAGTGTTTCTGGTTTTATGTGGAGGTCCTTGATCCACTTGAACTTGAGCTTTGTACAGGGAGATGGGAATGGATCAATTTGCATTCTTCTACATGTTGACTACCAGCACCATTTACTGAAAATGAATACTTTTTTCCACTGGATGGTTTAGCTCCTTTTTCCAAGATCAAGTGTTCATAAGTGTGTGGGTTCATTTGTGGGTCTTCAATTCTTTACCATTGATCTACCTGCCTGTCACTGTACCAATACCATGCAATTTTTACCATTACTGCTCTGTAGTACAGCTTGAGGTCAGGGAGGCTGATTCCCCAAGAAGTTCCTTTATTGTTGATAATAGTTTTTGCTATCTTGGGTTTTTTGCTATTCCAAATGAATGTTAAGTCTATGAAGAATTGAGTTTGAATTTTGATGGGGATTGCATTGGATCTGTAGATTTCTCTCCATAGAATGGCCATTTTTATTATATTAATCCTGCCAATCCATGAGCATGGGAGATCTTTCCATATTCTGAAGTCTTCTTCATTTTCTTTCTTCAGAGACTTGAATTTCTTGTCAGACAGATCCTTCAGTTGTTTGGTTAAAGGCACACCAAGATACTTTATATTGTTTGTGACTATTGTGAAGGGTGTCATTTCCCTAATTTCTCTCTCAGCCTGATTGTCCTTCAAGTATAGGAAGGCTACTGATTTGCTTGAGTTAATTTTGTACCCGGCCACTTTGCTGAAGTTGTTTATCAGCTGTAGCAGTTCTCTGGTGGATTTTTTCTGGTCAGTTAATTATATGATCATATCATCTACAAATAGGCAAATAGGGATATTTTGATTTCCCATTTGTATCCCTTTGACCTCCTTTTGTTGCCTAATTGCTCTAGCTAGAACTTCAAGTACTATATTTAATAGATAGGGAAAGAAGTGGCAACCTTGTATAGTCCCTGATTTTAGTGGGATTGCTTCAAGTTTCTCTCCATTTAGTTTGATGCTGGCTATTGGTTTGCTATATATTGCTTTTACTATGTTTAGGTATGGGCCTTGAATTGCTGATCTTTCCAAGACTTTTATCATGAAAGAATGTTGAATTTTGTCAAATGCTTTTTCAGCATCCAGTGAAATGACCTTAGGGTTTTTCTCCTTGAGTTCGTTTATATAATAGATTACATTGATGTATTTCCAGGTATCAAGTCTTCTCTGCATTCCTGGGATGAATCCTACTTGATCGTGGTGAATGATCGTTTTGATATGTACTTGGATTTGCTTTGCAAGAATTTTATTGAGTATTTTTGCATCGATATTCATAAGGGAAATTGGTCTGAAGTTTTCTTTCTTTGTTGGGTCTTTGTGAGGTTTTGGTATCAGTGTAACTGTGGCCTCATAGAATGAAGTGGGCAGTGCTTCTGCTGTTTCTATTTTGTGGAATAATTTGAATAGTACTGGTATTAGGTCTTCTTTGAAGGTCTGATAGAATTCTGTACTAAATCCATCTGGTCCTGAACCTTTTTTGGTTGGGAGACTTTTGATGACTGCTTCTATTTTTTTAGGGGCTATAGGATTGTTTAAATGGTTTATCTCATCCTGACTTAACTTTGGTATATGGTATCTGTCTAGAAAATTGTCCATATTTTCCAGATTTTCCAATTTTGTTGAGTACAGGCTTTTGTAGTAGGATCTGATGATTTTTTTTTAAATTTTTTCAGAATCTGTTGTTATATCTCCGTTTTCATTTCTGATTTTGTTAATTTGGGACTGTGTCTGTGCATTCTGGTTAGTCTGGCTAAGGGTTTATTTATCTTGTTGATTTTCTCAAAAATAAATAAATAAATAAAAACAGCTCCTGGTTTTGATGATACTTTGTATAGTACTTTTTGTTTCTAATTCATTGATTTCTGCTTTGAGTTTGATTATTTCCTGCCTGCTACTTCCCTTGGGTTTATTAGCTTCTATGTGTTCTAGAGCATTCAGGTATGCCTTTAAGCTGCTATTGTATGCTCTTTCCAGTTTCTTTTTTGGAGGCAATCAGAGCTATGAGTTTTCCTCTTAGTATTGCTTTCTTTGTGTCCCATAAGTTGAGAATATTGTACTTTCATTTTCATTAAATTCTAGGAAGTCTATAATTTCTTTATTTCTTTCTTGACCAAGTTATCATTGAGTAGAGAGTTGTTCATCTTCCATGCATATGTGGGCTTTCTGTGGTTGTTGTTGCCATTGAAAACCAGCCTTAATCCATAGTGATCTGATAGGAAGCATTGGATTATTTCAATCTTTTTATATCTGTTGAGGTCTGTTTTGTGACTGTTTATGCAGTCAATTTTGGAGACGTTACCATGAGGTGTTGAGAAGAATGTATATTTTTTGATTTAGGATGAAATGTTGTATAGATAGCTGTTAAATCCATTTGGTCCATAACATATGTTAGTTTCACTGTGTCTCTGTTTAGTTTGTGTTTCCAAGATCTGTCCATTGAAGAGAGTGAGGTGTTGAAGTGTTCCACTATAATTGTATGAAGTGCAATGTGTGCTTTCAGCTTTAGTAAAGTTTCTTTTTGGAGCATAGATGTTCAGAATTGAGAGATCTTCTTTGTAGATTTTTCCTTTGATTTGTATGAAGTATCCTTCCTTATCTTTTTTTGATGACTTTTGGTTAAATGTTGATTTTATCTGATATTAGAATGGCTACTCCAGTCTGTTGGGGCCATTTGCTTGGAAAATTATTTTCCATCCCTTTACTCTGAGGTAGAGTTTGTCTTTAACTCTGAGGTTTTTTCCTGTATGCAGCAAAATGTTGTGTCTTTTTTATGTATCCAGTCTGTTAGTCTATGTCTTTTTATTGGGGAATTGATTCAATTGATGTGAAGAGATATAAGGAATAGTGATTGTTGCTTCCTGTTATTTTCGATGTTATTTTTATGTTTGTGTGGCTATCTTCTTTTGGGTTTGTTGAAAGATTACTTTCTTGCTTTTTCTAGGGTGTGGTTTCCCTCCTTGTGTTGGTGTTTTCCATCTATTATCTGGTGGTACAGGGTCAGCTCTGGGGTGCAGGCAGAAACCAGAGGAATTCTGTCCCCAGCTGTTCCTTGGTTTCTGTGTCCTGGTGGCTCTTCAAGGCTTCCTCTTGATCTAGGAATTTGAACAAAAGTGGTGGTCTTGCCTGTACTCAAAGTGGTATTAGCATTCCTGGGAGACCAGCTTTCTCCAGGCACTATTTGAGTGCAAATCCCTGTGTCATAGGATCAGATCTTAGGCTGCAGAAGGAAACTGGAAGACCACTCCTCAGTCCAGGTGGTTCCCTCTGAACAGAGGTGCTGGTCTCACCCCTGCTCACAGGCTTGTCCACATTTCTTGGAGGCTAGATGTCTCCTGACATTATTTGACTATAGCACCCTGTGGACCAGGCTGAGGTCCCCAGTCACAGATGGGCCTGTAGTTCTTTATGTATGGTTAAGGACATGTGGGCTTTCTAGTGTCTGCTTTAACATATCTATTGTTGTTGTCCATTTTTACCTCATGTTTAGACCATGATGTTGGTGAGACCTTATAGACAAAGCTTATACATTCATTCCTATAAAACACAAACTCAAAACAAATTACCTATTCCTCTGGCTATTAAATATTTTATATCCCCTCTTCCACAATGTAGCTGGATCTTTATGTATAGGAGCTATTTTACAGATTTATCCACTGAACCTGTAGTTTACAACTGTGCATTTTGCTGGGCTGTTTTCTGTCAGTTTTCATATATATTGTTAATGCTCTCCCTCTGTTTCAAGAGAAGTTTCCTTGATGAGGACTACACTTATCTAATCTGTGGATATAAGGATAAGTATTTAAATTTAGAATATTTAGAGAATATGCTATTTTATAAAGTAGTGGTTATAGGTTCTCCTCCAAAGTCCATGATTTTACTAACCTTGGGTATTAAACTATATTTCCATGAGCAGAAATAGTTTTCTTTTTCTTATTAAGTGATTCTTAAATCCAGTTAGATATTAGATATTACCAAGGTATGTATGCCACTAGTGTACCTTAAGGGTTATTGTGTAATTGTAGTCATAGACTCAATTTTAAGCATCTTATCTGGGTAGGACTCCTTGTTGTTTTCCTCCATTGGAAGTTTGGTTGAAGCCTTTGGTATCATGAAAACTAGTCTTCATGGAGAAGTTTTCAAATCACTTCCAGATCAGAAGTCTCTGAAGTGCATGGCATTTTCAGCAATGGGATATCATCTTCCACTTCTAGGAGGTGACCTATGAATACAGCCTTAGTCTATAATTTTTAGGGTGATTCTTGGACACTCTTAACCACTAATTCAAAGAAGATGTCTCATGCCTGGTAGTTGGGGTTTTAGCAAATGTTCTTTAGCTCTTGGAGGAACTGTTGTCAGCAAAGAAAGAATTTTTCCTTTAAATTGATATATATAAATAAATATATTTATAGATATACTTTCTAGAATTTTAAATGGCTTGATCTTGCGAAAGTCTTGAATATCAATACTCAACTCCTTTAAAAATTAAAATATTTTTATGCTACTACTTTCTAAATACATAATTAATTATTTTTGATTTTGTATCTAAATGATACATCTCAATAAAATCCACTTTAAAGCTATCTTTAAGTTATCTTGGAATACCTATGCTGTTCAATGTTTATCATTTTCAGACATCTTTTAAAAGAATGTGGAAGGCTTATCTTTTGTTGGTCATCAATCTTTGCTCTCTTCTGTTTTTAATTTATTTATGTAACCAAAATCTTCACTTCATTTCAGTAGGCTGAATGTGATTACCAGGTGAATATAATTCTATTCTAGGTTTACAAATGACTTTTCTGGTTAGGTAATGCTCTTGTTACTCAGCTTATGCATCCAAATGTATCTTTTTTGGCAAATGTCCTATTTCCTTCCCATGTACATTCTTATTTTTTACATATTTTTTATTTAGCATGTCAATATATTTATTTCAAATATACTTAATAGAAGGTTATTATTCAACATGTATCAGCTAATTTTTATATCTTACTAAAACCTGAGATTAACAATAACAAGTTTTATAATGCAGTAGAAGAAAGGTAATTACTGAAAGCAGACCAACATGATTTATTTGTTAGATAGTCAAATTATGTTATTTGTAGATTGAAGAATATTATCATATTGTTTACTAGAAAATATAGCATAAATTTATTAGAATTGTGACAGGGTGAATACTGTTTTATAAATAACCAGAATACCAAATTAAAAGAGTGACTATATAAAAAGTATTATTAGTGCTTGATTTGTAAATGTATTGTTAGTGCATAAGATCTGAAGAATCCTGGACCTCTTCAAATTTCAGTATGGAAAAGAGAAGGGTTTCTTATGTGCTAATCAATGCTCAGGAAGGAAAGTCTTTGGGGATATAGCCACTGGTAAGTTGCCCATATTCCAGTAGATGGTTCCACATCTATTGTCTTAGTTTGGGTCTTCATTGTTGAGAAGAGAAACCATAACCAAGATAACTCTTTAGGGGACATCATTCAAATGGGGAGCTTGCTTACATATTCAGCTATTCAATCCATTATCTTTAAGGCAGACACATGGTAGTGTCCAGGCAGGCATGGTGTAGAAGGAGCTAAGCATTCTCAAAAACTACCCCTATAATGACCCACTTCTTCCAACAAGGTCATACCTACATCAGCAAAGACACACCTTCTATTACTGTCACTTCCTGGGCCAAGCAGATTCAAACCACCACATTCCACTCTCTGGCCCCCATAGGTTTGTTCATACACATGAGTCTATGAGGGTCATACCTAGCTATAGCATAATTCAAAATAGATTTAGTTCAATTTTAAGATTCCCATAGTCTATAACAGTCTCAACAATATTAAAATCCAAAGTTCAAGTTTCTTCTGAGAGTCATCTAATCACTTAACGGTAATCACTTATATAAACAAAATGAAGAAGCAGATCATGTATCTCCAACATGAAAGGACATATATTATCATTCTAAAATGTCATAGTGGAAAAATACTGAACCAAAGAAGGACCAAAAGCCAGGTGGGAAAATTCCAAACTCTGTATCTCTATGTCTGAATACCGTCAAAATTTCCAACTCCTTTCTGCTTTGTTGACTGCAATACACTGAGGTTTCCCACTTTAACTAGGTATTACCCTTCATCATGCCATGCCTTAACTTCTTTGCATGACCCCTTCAGTCCTAGGCTGTCAACTGCAACTGAGGCTGCCTCTTCATCAATATCCTTTCTTGACCTCTCATAGTGCCAGGACTCAACTTCTCTCCATGACATCTTCATGCCTTCAAAACCAGTAACATCTGGTGATTCTTACACATTACCAAGTTCAGATTGACCAGCTATCAAAACTTTTGCTATCTCTGGAAAAAAAATTTGAACTCTCAGAAAATACTTCCCTGAAGATTTCACCTCAGTGATGCTGGTCTCTTCTTCATCACTGATAATATTTTAGCTCCAGCTAATCAACCTCAATTGTCCCAGTAGTCCCTTCTATTTTAGACTCTAAAGCCAGATCTACAATGCAGAAGCTGCTGAGTTCTGCTGCTTGTAGAAATTGAAACATGGCCCCCTTGTTCTATTATGCTATCACCAGCTTTATGCTTTCCAAATCCTTCACTCCTTAAACTTGGCCATCCTGAAACTTATCTGTAGATTGACATTGAACTCAAAGAATTGCATGTCTATGTCTCCTGAATGTTGATGTATACCATAATGCCTGGACATAAGCTTTCCTTACCTGGAACTTGGTCTGTCCCATGTTGGTCTTGAACTAAGAGAGCTGTTTACCACTGTCTCCTGGAATTAAAGGCATATAGCACCATGCCTGAATCTAAGCATTTTATTGTATATCTTAATCAAGTTGAAAAACATTTCATATCCTTAAATATAAGATTTAGTTTCATTCCACTTCCTGGTGCTCCTTTACTCTTTGAACCATACAGTTTGTATTTTTCCCATTTAAGCTTGCTATACTTGATCAAAATGTTCCTTGTGAGATGAAACCAGAGGACAAAAGTTATTTCTGTGACTTCCTTTGTCAATGCAATTATTCTGAATCTCTTCATCTTAGCCTCAGACACACTCTTCAAATTAGGACAAAAAGCAGCAAGATTCTTAACCAAAACATTCTAAGAATGATCTTCAGTGTTCAAATTATTCACAGCAACTATGTCTTCCATGTTCCTAAGAGGATGGCCAATTAAGTTCCACTTAAAGCATTCCATGGCTTTCCAAGTCCAAAGTCCAATATCCACATGCCTCCAAACAAAGATATGATCAAGGTTATTAGAGTAATACTCCAGTTGCTGGAGGAAAAAAAAAAACCTTCTCTCTTAGTTTGGATTTTTATCCATTACTGAGAAGTAACAGAATGGCCAATGTAACTCTTATAAGACAAACATTTAATTGGGGTTGCCTTACAGGTTCAGAGTCTCAGCCCATTATCTTAAATTCAGCCATGATTCTGGAGGAGCTCACAGTTCTACATCTTGATCTGAAAGCTTCCAGGAAAAGACTCTCTTCCACGCATCTAAGAGAAGAGTCTAAAGCCCATCTCTACAGTGGCACATTTCATCCAACAAAGCCATACCTACTCTAACAAGCCCACTCCTCCTAATACTGGCACTCCCTGGGCCAAGGATATTCAAAGCACCACACTCATCATCACAGGGGATATGCTAACTAGACTTACTGTGTTTTATTATAAGGAAGAAATTTTATGAAGTAAGGAGTAAGAATCTGTTGGAGTGGTATGCTTGAGTCAAATTAGTAGTAGTGTGGCCTAGATATAATCAATATATAATCAAGAGAAATTATATACATACATGTTATATATCTTTGTTGTTCACACTGTAATATAAGTGTACTTCTTTTACTTTCTTTTCCTTAAGATGGCCTGCATTTTATTTTTCAATTATTAACATTTTAAATGTTAAGCAATGAGCAATGAGAATACAAAATGGGAGTCAGAATGAACTCAATACATAAAAGATGTGCTATAAAGTACATCTAAAATCTTTGCCAAATTTAATTCTAAGTGACAACACCTACTAAGAGGACAAAGGACATTTATATTGTTTACAAAATTACATGATTAATTACAAATGTAATTAAAGTTCTAAGAAGTGTAATTATAGAACATTTTTAGACCAGAACAAATTGGCTTCTAGATTTTGTTCTGGAAGAATATTTTGTTTAAATAAATGAACAGTAGTAGACACTATTCTTACAATTTACAATGGTTCTTATATTATCCTTTATCTACCAGAGGATAATTCCATGAATGGAAGTCCATAAGCGACCAACATTTTATGACCAGCTCTATGTCTCTATTTTCTTTTATCTGTTGAATCCTAGATATGTCATTTTAGGAAAGATTATGTTTTGACGGACTGCCAACCAGTAGTTTTCAGATACTGTCTATAGCTTAGGTACAGTGCAGACACATTTTATAATAGAATAAACTTTTGTAATTTCATAGGCAGTCCTATTCTCTGGGGTGAGAATCTGGTTTCTCCACACAGGCAGTCTGCACATTCAAGACAAGTGCATTTGCATCACTAGAGAGTTCCTTGAAACAATGGAGCCAGGCAAACAAATAATCTACAAAAAGCAAAGGAGGAGGGGTAAGTACAAGATCAAGGGAGAAGTCAAGAATTTTATAAAGAGAAGGAACCACATAAACAACAACAGCAATGGCAAACAAACAAAATCTAAGCTGTAATGGTTTTATGAGTGAATCTGAGCCCTTTTCCATATAATTCTCATTAAGGAATGTAATGTGAACTGTTAAATTTTTGTTACTTAGTAAATTTTATGGATTGAGTTGGATCCTGTATGGTGTCTTAAGTAGGAGGCAGAATATACAGATAAACCAGACATCTTTTCCTTTCTTTTTCTCTTTTTTTTTCATTCTTATTTTTTGAAAAAAAGTACTTTTTCTTCCTTAATATAAAAAGTTATGTTTCTTTAAATCCAAAGGAAATCAACTTCAGGAAATATACCTAATGCAACAGACTGAAATTAGATAAAAAGTCAACATACTTTTATGAGGGAAGCAATAAATATTGCCTAAAACCCAGAATATCATCTTCATGATAGACAGTGAAGTTGAGTCATTAGAATATCTGTAAATTCTTCTGGTTTTGCTGCAGAGCTGCCACGGGATGAAAAACCTAAAACCTGAAAAACAAGGCCTTTATTTGTGGGGCAAGTGGATCATGCTTCCAGACAGAAGACCTGGTAAGGTTGAAGCAGGTGCAAAACCCAAGGAATTCTCATAATTGAGAATGACAGGCATTAGAACCAGCTCCAGGCCAGGATCTGTCATTCCTGGAACACATAAATACAACATTGCATTGAGAGGACCATGAGAATCTGTCATTTTGCATAAAAACCTAGAGTTCTCCATGCTAATAAGGTGTCTGGATAACTCTTGAGTCTTTAGCCAACTAGCTTCCTTTCCTGGGCATCTCTTCCTACAAAAGGTATTTAATCATGGCTCACCCTGAATAAGACATATGCATTTACCTCCACCATGAATAAAGCAGTTTAAACAACCAAAGTCTGTCTGTTTCATCAAGGATTACCTTAGGGGGAGGCTTTGTCCTAAAGAGACTCACCTATATCCCCCAGAGAAGAGATCTCTTCCAGCCTCTCCATACTTTTGGCACTCACTTGGAACCAAAACACCACCGCCCTCCCCCCAATATGGGTCTCAGCCATGTCCTTCTTGCCTGGTGCACGGGAAAGTGCCAGCCTGCAGAACCATCATTCTCAACTCCCTGTGGTCTCTAGAAGTGTATGGGTACACAGGAGGCTGGGAATCACAGCATCCACCCCAAATGCCACTGTTTCTTGCCAGGAAAAACATGGGTTGGGGCATCTATGATAGAATACATTCTGCCTTCCTTGAGCAGCACATTGGCTGCATTCTGAAATCCCAGTAATGAGGGAGACATGTAGGCCCAACATTTATTAGACCTGAAACATTGTTTTTCATTATTTTCTCTCCTTCCCTTCTTTTTCTGAAAAGGATCTTTCTATGTAGTAGAAGCTTCTTTCAAACTCAAGATCTCTACCATATGCATGCATGCTTGCATGTGTACACACATGGGCATACAGGCACACACACACACACACACACACACACACATATCCTGCTACTGCTGAGACCATTGAGTGTGTGTCACATGTTGCTGGGGATGAGAAATGCTGAAATGCTGCTGACATGTGAATAATCAAGCATGAAGATTGTTTATACATACAAAGCTATGAGTCTAGGTCTTGTCAAAATGTATAGAAAATGAATGTAATCATTGAAAAGTTTCATGATGATTTCCTCCTAAGACTTTAAGGGGATGGATAAGCAATCAGCCTTTTAATTATTTTTATTACCCTTCCTCTGATTCATAAAATCAAACCATATTCTTGGGAAATTTTCAGTGCTCTATTTTAACTATGCTGTTAAAAACAAACAAACAAACAGACAAACAAACAACAAAAACTCAGGAAGCAAACATTTCTACTTAGTCATTCATCTATAGAAGGACTCGAAAGATTCATAAGAGTTCCACGATATTTTCAGCATTGTACCCATCAGAGTAACTGATGGCAACTGGCCCTTTATTTAGAGAATCTTCCTTTTGAGTGGTTGGCACTGGTAGCCATGCTTTCAGCTGCTCTTAGCCTCTAGGGCCTGCTCATAATAAATAATACAATCCGATGGAAGCTTCTAACAGCTCTAAATGTGGCTGCTAATGTGCCTATGGCATTTCAAAGGAGACTATTAAAACTTCCCTAAAATCTGGAAGTTGCAATGACAGACTGGGTTAAAAAGAGCGTAAGTTAATAAACTTGTGACGCTTCTCTTTGATAAGACATCCATTCCCAATCTCAGACACTGAGTTCTAACCACTGTCTAACACAAAAATAGCATGGACAGCTACTTCACTATGGTAAAGAATCACACTCATATGCAAGCATCAGACTTGATCTACATGATTATTCATTTGAGAAGCAGGATATCAGTAACAGATATTTCATATGAGAAAATTCTTTTAAAAAAATAACCAGTTTTTTTTTTTTTGGTTGCTCATTCATATCTACAAATATAGCTTTCTCAGTTTCAAATTCTATACCCTCTGGGCAGCTTCCTCAACCATTTGTGGAAAAGTTAAAGCTTCCAGAGTATGTCAAATCTAGATATGGATGGCATAATAAAAATATAATAAAACAAAGCTACCTCTATAGTTTATTAGAGTTTATTTCTTGGACTGTATGTGTTATATGGGCAAGTACTATCTTAACAATGATTTCTAGACTTTTGAAATATAACTAGCTTAACTCTAAGTGCTGAACCTTTGGCAGAAGGGATCACTGTATCTGTTATTATTTGTATATAAACATGAAGCTACTCTTTACAGTTTGGGACACTCTATTTAAGAGGCTGGATTATTTTTCCCAGGTGCTAAATCTTATACCATGTGGAATATATTTTTAAAAAGAAAAAAGAAGAAAGCTCAATTCCTCAATTTCATAGTGGCAACAATAACCATATTCTAACTTACTTTTCATTATAATTCAGCTATTTCTGTTGGTACTGAACATGGTTTTGTTTCCTTGTTTGTTTGTTTTCTCAAGATTTTAAACTTCTACTAATCTACCTAATAATTTGCAATGATAGTTTTAAAAAGGATTAGATGAGATCAGTAACATCACTACAGAGAAAAGGTCAACAAGATGAAGGACCCAGGTGAGGACACCTCAATCCCCTTTCGTTGGGAGAAGCAATCACAAGGTGGAGGGGGGACCTGGGATTGAAAGTGGATGGGGTTGGGGGAAGAGAGGAACATGATGTGGTATTGGGTGGGGGAAAAGGACTGAAGTCAGGAGGGCCACCAGAAAAAATGGAAACAGACAACCTCCAGAGGCAGAAGGTTGGGGGGATCCTCCAGAATGTACCAAAGACCTGGGAGTTGATAGACTCTCAGAAATCAAAGAAGGACCTTAGACAAAATGCCCTACAGTGGATAGAGTGAAATTGTAGAGCCCTCTTCCAGCAGAAAGTCAAGGCATCAAATGAGGGATGGGGTTACCATGTCACAGTCAAAAACTCTGACCCATAATTGTTCCTGTCTGAAAGAATTACAGGGATGGAAATGGAGAGGAGCCTGAAGAAAAGAAGGTCCATTGACAGGCCTAAAGTGGGCTTCAGCTCAAGGGGAGATGCCAGAGTCTGACACTATTACTGAAGCTATGGAGTGCTCACAAAAATAGACCCGTAATGACTGCCTTTTGAAAGACCCAACAAGCAGTTGAAAGAATCAGATTCAGATATTTGCACCCAACAAATAGACAAAAGCTGCTGACCCCTCTGGTTGAATTAGGAAAAAGTTGCAAGGAGAGGAGGAGGGCAGCCCTGTAGGAGGACCAGCAGTCTCAACTAACCTGGACTCCTGAGATCTCTCAAAAACTGTACCAACAATCAGGCAGCATGCAACTGCTGATATGAGGCCCCCAATACATACACAGCAGAAGACTGTTAGGTTTGGGTTTAGTCAGAGAAGATGCACCTAACCTTCAAGAAACTGGGGCTCCAGGGAGTTTAGAGGTCTGCTGGGGTGGAGGGTGTGAGGTAGGGACATCCTCATGGAGACAGGGTTGTGGGAGGAGGTATGGTATATTGGAGGGTGCATTGGGAGGGGAATAAAATATGGTGTGTCAAAAATAAATGAATGAATGAAAGAATAAATAAATAAAAGACTAAAAATAAAATGAACTAACTCAACAAAGATAAATTAAGCCAGTCAGTGGAATAACATTTCTAATAAGTACCAGTGACACATCAAAACCTCCTCATGTACTAGCACAGATTGATTCATGCTATTCTCTCTTATGCTTTTTCATGTGGCTTTGAGATGCCTTGTTGGCCAGACTTTCCTGGTTTTTCTCTTTACTGGTATACTGTCTCAACATTTGAAGGTTTGATATTTTGATATTGCTTCTCAATCTATTTTTTTTGGAAAATACAAATATATTCACAGACTGGTGATACATTAGTCAGTCTAGGAATCTCTGCTATTGATTACCACTTCAGTACTGATGTTCACCCACCTCATTTGCACAATTTAATATTTCCTTCTGATTCCCTATTTTTGCATATAATAATTTTAAACTAAAGATTTTACAAAATTTTAATTTACCTGGCAAAAATTCTATGTAAGACTTTAATTACCCTAAAGTTTCTAGTCTTTTCCCTTTGAAACTCATCTTCATTAGGGCTTCTACTGCTGTGATAAAAGAAAAACATTTAATTGGAGTTGGCTTACAGTTCAGAGATTTAGTCTATTGTCATCCAGGCAGGAAGCACAATGGCAGCAAGCAGATATGGTGCTGGAGAGGTAGCTGAGAGCTTTGCATCCAGATCAGCAGACAAGAAAGGAGTGAGACACGGGACATGGCTTGACCATCTTACATCTCAAAACCTACTTCCAATGACTCATTTCCTCCAATAAAGACACAGCTTCTCCAACAAGAACACACCTCCTAAAGTGCCACTCCCTATGAGCTATGGGGGTATTTTCATTCAAATCACCAAGAAACTTGATTTAATACTTACATTAACAACATTCTTCAATTTTGCTGACATGTTTTAAATATATCCTCTATTCCAAGAGAATCAGTGATAGTTGTTATTAGTTAAACACTGTCTGTACTTTTTTAAAATAGATTTTGAAATAATAAAAGATATTTTATTAAAAGGAAGCAAGAAAAGGAATAAGTTCTCATTTTTTTATTTGAGCTGATTGTGTGGATGTTTCCAAGGCAGAAAAATTTTCTGAGGAATAAAGTGAAGCTAAATTACAATAGACAAACAAAAAATATTTTAATATCAAAATATACTATAAAATAAAGACAGCTCATATGGTACCATGCTTATTGCAAAAGCATGAGGACTTGAATTCAGATTGTCTGCACCCACATAAAAATTCAGAGTCCTGTGGTATGTATGTGTGGACATAGTGTGGAGAACACTGAAGAAAAGAGGATTCCTGAAGTTTACTGGTGTTCCAGTCTTCCAAAAACAATTAGCTCTAGTTTTGTATGAGACTCTGTCTCAAAATGTAAAGTGAGGAATGACTGAGCAAAGTAACATTAATCTCTGAGCTCCAACAAACTCCCATGTACACACATGAGCACGAGTACACACACACACACACACACACACACACACAGAGACAGAGACAGAGACAGAAACAGAATATCAACACATGCCACTTGTGAATGCGAAGAGAGAAACGGCATTGTTATGGGAAGTGTACTATTAACAGTGTTATATGTGATATGTGTGGGTAACACACACACACACACACACACACACACACACACAATGTGCCATCGGAGCTTAAAAGATGAAGTTCTATGCAAGTTGGAAGGTTGAACAGATGGACATTCCAAGTTTAAACTTTGACTGAAATATTTAAAGTCGATATTGTTCTTCCTACGAGGTTGCAAACCCCTTCAGCTCCTTCAGTCCTTCCCCTAACTCCTCAATTGGGGTGCCTGTACTCAGTCTGATGATTGACTGAGAGCATCCATATCTGTATTGGTCAGGTTCTGGCAGAGCCTCTCAGAGGACAGCTATACAGGATCCTGTCAGCAAGCACTTTTTGGCATCAGCAATTGTGTCTGTGTTTGGTGTCTGCAGATGCTATGGATTCCGAGGTGGGGCAGTCTCTGAATGGCCTTTTCTTCGGTCTCTGCTCTATTCTTTGTAGCTGTATTTCCTTTAGACAGGAACAATTCTGTGTTACTATTTTTGAGATGGGTGTGTGTGCCCCATCTCTCAACTAGGGGTGGTGCCTAACCTCTGGATACAAGCTCTACAATATCACCCAACCAAACCTCCCAGAGCTATCAGGAACTCAACCACAAACCAAAGAGTACACATGGAGGTACTCTTGGCTCAAGTTTCTTATGTAACAGAGTATTGCCTTATGTGGTGTCAATGGGAGGGGAGGCCCTTAGTCTTGTGGAAACGCAATGCCTCAACATAGGTGAATGCTAGGGCACTGAGGTGGGAGTGGGTGGGTGGATGGGGGAGCTCACTCATTGAAGCAGGGAGAAAGGATAGGATAGGGGATTTGTGGAGGTGAAACTGGGAAGGGGGATAACATTTAAAATGTAAATAAATAAAATAACCAATAAAAAATATGGTTAGATGCAAAAAACATATTTAAAGTCACCAAAGACTGACTTCTGTCTGCTGGTAGAGAATGAACACGAAGTCATGCCTCTTATCAAACAGAGCCAGCCAAGTGCAGCACTATAACTACTTCTAGTAGAATGGATTCCTACCTACTTATGCTTTTTCTGCATGTCATATCATGAAACACTCTTTTATAGTTGTCTACTGACAGGTGCAAATGACAGATGGCAAAGAACCACCCATAGATCAGACCAAAATTTAATATTGAACTTCCAGGTAGACAAACAATCAGAGAGAAAGAGAAGGGGAATGGAGGGAGGAATAGTGATTGGTTGGGAGCGAAGAAGGGAAGGAAGGAGGAAGGAAGGGAGGCAGGAGTGAGTGGGTAGGGAGAGAACACAGGAAAGAGCCAATGTATTTCTTTTTTTTTCACTTCAGGTGATTTACCTGTATTCTCACCGCCTCCCTGGGATCTATCACACATGTAATTCTTCAGAATGGTTACAGGGTACATACATGACCATAGCTCGGGTCATCAATGTTATACTAGTTCATGATGGGAAGCTCAGGTCACAAGGAAACTTACTGGCCTATGATTAAGCATTGAGTTTCATTTTTTTTTTTTTTTAAGGTTCTATATTCAGATGTCCCTGGTCTGTACTACAGTTACTTGTATAGGCCTCCCAAGGGAGACATGTAGCATCCTTCACTTCAGGTCCCATTACACTTGAAGGATTGTCTACTCTAATGTACATAGCAGCTAGAAGCATGTCATCCTAAAACAGAGCTTGACCTCACTCAAACCCATCAGCTTTCTCTTTTATAGGGCAGTTTGCTTACCTTTCTAAATGATAGAAAAATTGAGAATTCTCCAGTAAGCTAAAAGTAATAAGAAATGTTAACAAAATTTGGATCAAGAGAATATAGGATGAGACAGAAACTTGGATTTTTAAAAAGGAAGAGAGTCAAAAGTGGATGTAATTTGACTAAACATAAAATACTTTTTATCCGTTCAAACTTCCTAAAATGCAATTATATCATTACAGACTACTTAACAAAAGTTTATAACACATATAGAATAAACTCACAAAAAAATATATTAATAAAGAACAAGGTTATACATTTTTGTGGAAAGAATTAATGATTGAGAGTAGACTGTGTTCTGTTGTGTATATTTATTTTAACACCTAGGGACACATTATCTAATATGTCAGGCACGTTAGCAAGTAGCACAAGCCTGCAGCTGTTGCACACTTGAGATGTGATGAATGAAATTGAGGAAGTAAAATAAAATTAATTATATATTTACTTTAATCTCCTCTTGTGAAAATTATAAAATAAAACAATGAGAAATGTTTTGTTTAACGTGAAGCTGAAGGACTTTGCTATAAATGACTATGCTGAGCTTTGGTGTATGTTAGTCACATATGTCATTCTCAATAGTCTAGAATACAGTCCCAATACAGTTATTGAAAAATAGATTATATGAATTACTTTTATTTTACTTAATATATATATAATATATATGCATATATATAATTATATATTATATATGTCTGTATATCAATAGATTTTATATGAATATTGATACATATGGCTTAGATAAATCAGTAATGCCACTACAAATTATAATGGGTGTTTAGCAAACACACCTTTTATTTCTTTTAAGAAGGATTATACCTTGAAAAACAAGCTTGCATTAGTATAACAACAGAGGTGAGGAAAAGAGTAAGGGGCTATGTGGGAGGAAGAGACATTCCCAGAAATAAGAAATACAATAGATAATTAATTATAGATCAACAAGTTAGGGACTAGAATGGGAGGATCAAAGAAGGAGACGAAGGAAAGAGAAATGGGAAATTGAAGATGCAGTAAAAATTAAGGGGCATTCAAGAAGTCCCTTGAAAACCTAATACAGTAGAAACTTCCTAAAATGTGCAAATATATGAAGGTGATCTAAATAATCTAAATGAAATCACCAAAAAATAGGGGAAATGGAGATCCAAAGGGACCATATTTTTTTTGGAAATTTTTCTACTTACATTTCAAATGTTATCCCTTTTCCTGGTTCTCACCCTTGCCCCCCACAGGAAACCCCTTATCTCATCCTTCCCCTGCTTCTATGAGAATGTTTCCTAACCCACCTACACACTCCTGCCTCCCTGCCCTGGCTCTAGGTGTCTGGCCAGTTGACACTGCTCCCCCACACATACACCCTCTCCCCACTGGGCTGCAAACCCCTTGAACTCCTTCAGTCTTTTCTCTAACTCCTCCATTGGGGACCCTGTGCTCTGTCCAATGGTTAGCTGCAAGCGTCCACGTCTGTATTTGTCAGGCTTTGGCAGGGCCTCTCAGGAGACAGCTATATCAGGCTCCTGTAAGCAAGCACTCCTTGGTAACCACAATAGTGTTTGGTGTGGTGACTGTATATGGGATTGAGCCCCAGGTGGGGCAGTCTCTGGATGACCTTTCCTTCAGTCTCCGCTCCATATTTTGTCTCTGTATTCCCTCCCTTGAGTATTTTGGTCCCCCTTTCTAAGAGGGACCGATGCATCACCAAATGAAGTTCCAGTATTGGGAATGGGTGTATCTTATCTAGCTTTTAGTCAAAAGGTCCCATGAAATCCTCAAACAAACCAAACTATTGCCAAGGCTATTGGCATCACTGGTGCTGTGATTTGGATTCATGGGTTTGCAGGTTTTCTGTTCAGCAGAGGCAAGGGATAAGCCTGCAGGCTGGTACCACATTTCAACAAATCTGCCTGCCCCAGAGACTCACTTTCTGGACACCAGATAACTGGACCTCTGCATTTAGACACCAGCAAAATGGTGAGTTACCTCTCCTGGTGCACATAAATCCCCCCTGGACCCTAGAGATCAACCATTGAGCTTCTGCACTCCCTGGTGTCTTTGGGGATGGAGAACCACCCAGCCACAATCTTAATGGCTATGGCTGGCCCTTTGCCCTGACCTCATATCATAGGACCTCTCTCCTTGGGAGAGATTTCATTATTTCTGAGGTACAACCCCTTCCTTTTCTCCTGAAAATCCCTGTATCAGGTAGCCTGTGTTTTCCAGGCATGTGCCCTGTTCTCTGGATGACACATGATGACCTGTTCAACCAATTTGTACTAAAATTCTGTTATTATTTTTCATACCTTTGGGATGCTGCAAGTGGTAAAAATAATAAACTTTTTCCTTGCTCATGAGCATTATGTCTTCATCCATACCTCTAGGTTCCCCCACTGGGATCCCTCTTGGCAAACCTCAAATCTCTAAACCTAGCACTGGATTTAAAAGCTTCTAGATTCATATGCCTTTGGAATCAAACTTGGCACCAGTACCCACTAGATAATGACTCCACATGGCCATCTATCAGCGTTTTTGATCCTATTATTATAAGGGATCTTTACAACTATTTCCAGTAATCTTAAAAATGGAAGTAAGTTTCCTAGGTGCAGGCTTTTCCTTCCTTCTCTTCAAACATTCTCTTTGTTCTTACTGTTTGTCAACTCGGCTCCTCCTCTCTAGAAATCTTAACAAGATGAAACTTCCACTATCCTTGATCCAGCTAATGAGCCCCTTTCTTAATGTCCCTCACTGGCCTCCTTAGCATCTACAGCTCCTCCAGTTTCTTCTGTTTCCCCTGCTCCCCAGGCCTCCTCAGTGTCCTCTCCTAGCCCAGCCTCTCCAGACTGCTACCCTCCCTTACTTGTTACAGGCTGCTCTAACCATTCTACACTTACACCTACTTTCACCCCACCCACAACTTTTAATTATACTCCAGGCTCTAGCCTCAACCTATCAGCTCAATCATGTTCTACAACCTGGCCATTTTGGAGATTACTGGGTATATGTGCCTCCGAAACTGGGTAAATGCCTCTGACCACTGGGCCTTTGAAAACCTAGTATGGAAATGAATATTGCCCTTCCTGACACTTCTCATTTTTCTACTTTTATTATTTGCACACTGCTTCATCAAACTCTTCCACACATTCCTCCAAGGACAAATCCAAAAAATTTATAACCAAATGATTAATCAGTTTCTCTTACAGGATTAGCAACCAGTGACCACAGAGGAACCTGGTGACAACAACTTTTGAATGTGTCCAGATGGTGAGGATCAATTACACCTCTAAATTGAGGATGCCTTTTAACAGCAGGCAGCATTTTAAGAGATTCAATGCCCTATTTCCACTTGACCATCACCTCTCTTCATTTTTGCTCTCCTCTTTATGATAAGTAAAAGAAGGAAATGTTGACAGTCAGGAAACCTCTACAGCCAGGCCAGTCTGGCAACAATGGGACCATCAGACAACCCAGCGACAAGAAGATATGTCATCATCAGTTGACCAGAGGTGGCACATTCCTATTGTCAACTCTGCCACATGTCATCCTGCATGTGCTGTGGTCCCCATAAAGAGCTACATTTTTTTCTACCCCTACACTCCTTTTTATCTTCCCCCAGAGGCATCCTGAGAAACGCCTCACCTCTCCATTTTATAAAACTTCCATAGGAGATGGTGTGATTTTGTGGGTAGTACCTTTTGAGATACTTTGTCTCATAATGTAATGCTACATCAGTAGTTTTGTTGTTGTTGTTGTTGTTTTACCTAATCTTCATATCCTTTGTGTATATATTCTGGACTCTGGTTTTGGGTCTTCATGGATTCCTGTTCGTGCAAGTATGTTTATCTGCATCTATTTGTGTTTCTTCTGCTTTGTCTCTGACACTTTTTCTGTTTGGTTGTTTTTCATATTCACTTACTTGTTGGGAGTCTTATTTTATTGCATTATTATTCTCAGATGCCTCTTTTTTTTCTATGAAGAGCCCAAAAAGCAATGTGCATCCTAATTGAAAATGGGTGGGAAGACTGGGAGAGGTAGGTAGTAGAAGGGGAAACATAATAAGAATATAATGAATGGAAAAGTCTATTTTTAATAAAAAAGTAAAAAATGAAACTTGGAGTTACCTGTGGGACAACTGATTTGAGACATTTGATACTCTAGCTGTTTTAGGTCAAAGGAAACAGTTCCCTATTTATGTGCTAAAATAGAGTTGCAGTTTTCCTCACTGCTTCAATCCAATGAATTATACATAAAGAAAATAAATGTGCTTGTTGCTGCGACATACTTACTAAACTGTCACCAGTAAACGAGTGTTGTTTGCATGGTTTATAGAGCAGATTTTATGGATCATTCAGAGGTTAAGGATGTAGCCTATTTAAACAACAGTCAATTTAATAATGTTGTTGTCTTTCTGTTTATCCCATTCAATATGGAATTGTTACTATAATGCCCTAAACCTTTCATTCAAGTTGAAAGTAAAGAAATGTTTGGTATCCAGATAATCAAAAGCATGAAAGTGATACTGCTTACATTTTCTGATAGCCATGGCACTAAATCTGCATGAACAAAATGAAAAGAAAAAATAAAAGACCATGTGCTCAACAAATGTAAAATGTAAGCTGAAATTAAAAAAAAAAATAACTTTGAACAAGAATTGTTGAATTCAATTCTGCTCATAGAAAACTTGTGTGCTTAGAATGTTCTGGAATTTTTGCAAAGCATCTGTAAGGCAAAGGACACTAAATAGGAAAAAATGGCAATCAACAGATTAGGAAAAGATATTTACCAATCTTATGTCTGATAGAGGGCTAATAGCCAATACATACAAAGAACTCAAAAAGTTAGACTCCAGAGATCCAAATAACCCTATCAAAAAATAGGGAACAGAGCTAAACAGAGAATTCTTAACTGAGAAGAGAAAGTGGGGAAAAGTCTCGAACAAATGGGAACAGGGGGAAAGTTCCTTAACAGAACACCAATGGCTTGTGCTCTAAGATCAAGAATCTACAGAGGGACACCGCAAAATTACAAAGCTTCTGTAAGGCAAAGGACACTGTAAATAGGACAAAATGTCAACCTACAGATTGGGAAAAGATCTTTACCAATCCTACGTCTGATACAGGGCTTATATCCGATGTATACAAAGAACTCAAGAAGCTAGACTGCAGAGATCCAAATAACCCTATCAAAAAATGGGGAACAGAGCTAAACAGAGAATTCTCAACTGAGGAAACTAATGGCTGAGAAGCACCTAAAGAAATGTTCAATATCCTTAGTCATCAGGGAAATGCAAATCAAAACAACCCTGAAGATCAAAATCTCAGGTGACAGCAGATATTAACAAGGATATGGAGAAAGAGGAACACTCCTCCATTGCTGGTGGGAATGCAAGCTGATACAACCTGTCTGAAAATCAGTTTGGCAGACCCTCAGAAAAATGAGCATAATACTACCTGAGGACCCAGCTATACCACTCCTGGGCATATACCCAGAAGATGCTCCAACATGTAATAAAGACACATGTTCCACTATGTTCATAGCAGCCATATTTATAATAGCCAGAAGCTGGAAACAACACAGTTGTCCCTCAAAAGAGGAATAGATACAGAAATTATGGTACACAATGAAATACTACTCAGCTATTAAAAACAATGACTTTGTGAAATTCGCAGGCAAATCGATGGAACTTGAAAATATCATCCTGAGTAAGGTAACTCAGTCACAAACGAACGAACTCACTGATAAGTGGATATTAGCCCAAAAGTTTGGAATACCCAAGATATACTTCACAACAATCATTGGACTGAGCATGAGGTTCCAGATGGAGGAGTTGGAGAAGGGATTGAATGAGCTGAGGGAGTTTGTAGCCCCTGGGAGGGAACAACAGTGTCAACTGGCAACCAAAGAATACACATGGAGGGTCCTATAATTCAACCCACATCTGTGGCAGAGGAGGACCTTGTTGGCCATCAGGGGGAGGAGATGCCCTTGGGCCTGAGAGTGTTAGATGCCCCACTATAGGGGAATGCCAAGGAAGGAAGGCAGAAGAGAGTGTGTGGGTGCGTGGGTAGGGGAATACCCTTATAGAGGAAGGGGGTTGGGAGAAGGGATATGGGGTTTCCAATAGGGAGACCTGGAAAGGGGGAAACATTAGAAATATAAATAAAGTGTCAAAAAATGTTCTGTAATTTTAATCTGTATATTCAACTATAAATATTTTGAAATAAAAAGAAAAACCTCTTATTTCTGAATATTGTATAATACTCAAATTGTTTTTTCATATAATGTAAGGTGCATACCAAAGTTTAAATAGATCATGAAAACTAAATTTTATTGTAAATAAATTTATGTAAACTGAAATTATTACAAATGAACATAGGAAATAATATTGTGTATAACCGATTTACACATAACTTGTTAATAAAATTGCTAACTTGATTGCCCATAATCTAAACTTTTAGAATCATACAATATTACTTTTGGCTAGAACTTACTAAAGCAATTAATAACTACAAAGTAAATATTTAGAATAATATAATAATCAGTATAATAGTATTAAAGCATTTCAATGATAGAAAAGAGCAAGGGAACTATGAATACAAATTAGTCAATACATCTTATCAAGTAATGTTTCCAGATGTATTCATTCTAAAACTTGATATTTGGAAATTTTCTATTTCTAGGACAAAAAGAAATCTGAGAAGAAAGAAAGTTGGAAGTAAAAGAAAGAATTAAGGGAAGAAGAGAGGTTGCAATGGATGAAAGAAGAAAACACATTAAAAATGAGGAATACATTTACAATTGAACAAGAAAGAAAAGGCTGTGAGGTGAGTAGTTTAAATAGTTTGAGCATTACTTTTCTCGAATATGATTATCTATTGAGATTTTCTAAGATGAAATGTAGGAATAGAGAAACCGAGAGACTATACAGGATTAGGATATGTATTTGAAGTCAGAAGAGATCAAGGCAGACAGAGTTTACAAAACACAATAAAAAGAGTAGAGATCTGAGCAGATGGGAACCCCACAGGCTTCTTCAGGCTTTCTTTATAGAACCGAGTAAAATACTGATCACAGCAAAGCTGCGGAAAAATTGCTCATGGTTTAGAAAATAATTTATGAGAAAAACAATACTAGGTTCTTCTAGGTACCTACATATAAATGTCTTCTCACAACAAAGGAATTTGTTTTGTTTAGATCATCAGTAAAAAACTGAAAATTGAAATTAAAAAAAATATTTCATTAGTATCTAATGCAAAACTAAACACAGATGGGAGATATGTAAAACAGCTACAAAACACAGAAAAAATAAATTAAAAATTAGTTAAATAAATTTGGAAATATTGAATGGTTATGATTATCAAGGTTTTACCAACTTCCCTTATAGATTCAATGGTATCTGAATCATGTTTCTTTAGAATATCAAGCAACTAATTCTATAGTTTATTGAGGAATGAAAAAATGTCACTAAAGCCAACATCAAATCATAAATGACAGTATTGAACAAAAGCTAAATACTGGAATCAAGATTAACTATATATTTATATCATTGAATGTAATGTGGTGCTGATAAAAATATAGACAAACAATAGTATTATTGAGGAACCTAGAAAGTCCCCCATAAATATGATAAACTGATCTTTAACAAAGGGACAAATCAAGGAAATGGAACATATACTCTTCTTGATAAATTCCATTTGAACAGTGGAATATCTGAATGCAGTGTATGAGCATGCAAAATTACCAAATTCTCTCTCACATACATGATAGACCAAAACAAAATATTTCTAACAAATATCACAGGAGAAATCTTGCAGATTTTGAATGTATTAATAATGTTGTAAAATACACTGAAGTACAATCATGGGGACATTTTACTGACAATGTGGGATTTATTTAGATTAAAAGTACTTTTTCTCATAGAAATAAAATCTCAAGAGGAGAAATGAAACATAAATTGAGAGAGAAAAAATATTACCAATCGAACTGATCTACAACTTTCATGCAGAATATTCTAAGAATCCTTAAAACTAAACATTGAGGGAAAAAACGTGATTTTAAAATTTCATTCAGCTATCATTTTAAACTAACAAAGACACTTTTCCAAAAGAGATATGCAGATTAAAATTGAGCATATAAAAATGACCAATTCATGGTTCGCACATTACATCACATAATATGACACTACATACCAGATACAATCTCCAGAAGTAAAAATCTGGACAACATTCTAGTTGATTGAGAAAAACGTGGGCCAGCAAAACCACCTTTAGATATTTATTCACTGGTGTTTACACAAATATATTAAAAACTTCTTTAACACTTTAACCATAATTAACTAAACACAATGTGTCCTTCAGCAAATGAAATGTGACTTTTCCAGAAAATAAAATGAGAAATTATTCTTTATTTAAATTAATCGTGTTACCAAGTACAAAGATCTGTGGAGAAAAGCAAACATATATAATCAGTTCAACAAATTTATCCAAGAAGGTGGCCAACTATGATGCCAAGGACCTGTTGTTCTAATAGAGTTGAAAATACATAGAAAAAGATTTCATTTTTTTTATGTATTAAGAGCCATAGGATGTCTAAAAGAGCAGAGATGTTTAGGGCAGTGAAACTCTTCTATATAATACAGTAATATTAAATAAAACTCCTTATCCATTTGTTAAAACCCACACATATATACTACGGATTGGGGTAAAATGATGTGTCAATGTAGAATATAACTTGAAACAAATGCTTCAATATAAAGCAGGACAAAAGTCCTGAGAAAAGCTGTGTGCATTCATGCATGAGAAAATGGAATTTTACTGTAGAATATATTTTGTTTGGGTCTAATCCTGTCATAAAAGTAACGGTTGATTTCTTTAGAAAAAAAGGAAAATCAAAAGAATAAATGTAATAAATAGAAAATATGTTATATATTTAAGCCCTCAAATATTAATAAATCCAGTAAAACAAAATGTTTGAAATTCCCTTTTAAAAGTCATGCATCCACACATTGGGAAATCACATAAAATATAACTATGTAATATTTATACACATATGTGTTTATTTTCATGATTTATTGCATGTGTGTTGGTTTACATGTATGTGCCACTCAAATGGATGTAGAAGGATAGCTTGCATGAATATGTTCTTTCATATCTTGCAGTCCCAGAGATAGAACTAAGATTTGGTGGCAAATACCTTTACCCACTGAGCTAACTCAAAGGAACCAAAACTGTACATAAAGATAAAAATAAGATACCTTGTTACTACTATTCAGCTTAAACCAGGAATAATGCAGCCCTATAATAGTGTCTTCAGAGAAAACATCAGTAAACAAAAGAATATCCATAATAACAATGAAGATAAGAGACATTGTGATACATAAAATTCTGACATCAAGCTCTTAACATTTAAAAAGGTGTACGGAAAATATAATTTCTGGCTAATCCTCCCAATGCTCATTTTTTTAATTTAGTACTATAATACATAGACAGGACAAAGGAATAGATAAACTTAGGAGAAACAACCAAATTGACTCACTTTGTTCTAATAACCAAGTTCATTCCACATCAGTAGAGAACTTAGCACTTACCTAGGCAAACCATATTTGGAATCAGAAAAACAACTAAATAGGGGTACTCAGATACTAATCATTAAACACCATCTAATGCAATTTGGATAACTGACTTTGTTTTGTTTTGTTTTGTTCTATTTTGTTTCTGTTTTCAAGTAACCAGTTCTAAAGTCCACCATTAAATGATGGTTCTAGATCTCAGGAGGGAAAAATAATCAATATTAGGGTCTTTAAGAACATAGTATTGCAAATAAAAAAAGATTGAAAATATAGAAAAGATATATGAGTTAAAGAGAACATCTGTATTTATCAACAATCTCCTTCTCAAGCACATGAAAAATTACAAACATTATGCAGAATAACCAGAAACAATGCTTAATTTTAACTTGCTTCATTAAATTGCAATTTTCATATATTTTATTAATATATGTGTTTTAAGGACATAGTTCATTTTAAGAACATTTTTGGAGTCATGCCTTTATCAGAAAAATCTAGATTTAGAATATTTCTATATTGCAGAAGAGCTGAGGTCTACTTGCAATTCGGAAGTAATTCTGCTTCTCATTACTAGATGCTGACATACACAAGCACAGTATTTATCTTCATAAATTTGGTGCTATAACATATGAAATAATAACCTAGAACTTGTGTACTCCTATGCAATTTCACTTAGTGTGATGATTCTGAGGATCTCTGCTCTAGATGTATCAATACTTTACTGGCCCTGGGTTCTCTGTTTTAAATGATGCTGCCGTCAATGTCTGTGTATTCAGACATATATTTTCTTTCTTTCCGATATGTACTTATTCTGAGATATTTATCATATATTTCACTTTGTAGTGAAAAGGAAGTTTTTAAAAAATGATTTATTTTGTAGGTGAGAGCATGTATGTTGTGTTTCATTTCCTCACATATGCACCAACACTCTTTACTTCCAGTGTTAATAATAATAATTGTTCTATGGTTATTACGTAAAAATTCATTTTGGATTAAATACTTAAATGAAAAAGCTGTTTATTTGAACATCTTTTCATGTGACTGTTAGCTCCTCATTTAATTTATTGGGTAAATTTTCATTCATGTGCTGAAGCCTTATTTATTTATTTAAATTGTTTTATATATTTACATTCCAAATTTTGCCCCCATTCCAGGTCCCCCCACCAAAGCTCTTCATCCCATCACTCCTCCTATTTGCCTCAGAGAGGGAGCACCCTTACTTACCCACCCAGCCACCCACACTTACCTAACCCTGCTCTACGCACTCCCCTTCCCAGGGGTATCAAGTCTTTACAGGATTGGATGCATCCTCTCCCCTTGAGTCCAGAAAAGACAGCATTCTACTACATTTGTCCCAGGGGCCATGGACCAGCTCACATATGCTCTGTAGTTGATGTCTTAGTCTCTGGGAGCTCACAGGGTTCCGGGTTATTTGCGACAGTTGGTCTTCCTATGGCATTGCTATCCCCTTTGGCTCCTTCAATCCTTCAGTCCTCACTCTTTCATAGTAGTCCCCGACCTCAGTCCAATTTTTGGCTGTAAGTATCTACATCTGTCTCAATCAGTTACTGGTAGGTCCTCTCAGAGAACAACCATGGTAGGCTCCTGTCTGCAAGCAAAACATGGCATCAGTAATAGTGTCAGGGTTTGTCGCATGCACATGGGATGGATCCCACGTTAGGCCAGTCACTAGATGTCCTTTCCTTCAGTCTCTGATTCATTTTTGTCTCCGCATTTCTTTTATACAAGAATAACCCTGGCCAAACAAAAACAAAAACAAAAACAACCCCCCCACAAAAATAAAAACAAAACAAAACAAAAAATTGAAGGTAGCTTGGTGACCCCCATTCCTCCACTGGGTACCGGGTTCCTGTCTGACTACTGGAGTGGTCTCTTCACATTCCATCTCCCAGCTTTTGGGCTTTTCAGATGTCATCCCTATTGATCATGGAAGCCTCTAACATCCCAGGTCTCTGAGACTTTCTAGTGGTTCCACCTACCATCTACCCCCCCCACAGCTGCACACCTCCATTCATTCTCCTGTCCATCTGGGCTTCTCCTCTGTTTCCCTCCATACCTGGTCCTTCCCCCCTTTTTTTCTTCTCCCTTCTCCCACTTAGGTCCTCCCTACCTTTCCCTTCCATGATTATTTTGTTTCCCCTTCTAATTGGGATTGAAACATCCTCATTTGGGCCTTCCTTGTTGTTAATCTTCTTATAGTCTGTTGGTTGTATAACGGGTATTCTGTATTTTTTGGCTAATATCCACTTAGTGAATACATACAATCTATGCCCTTTGTGTCTAGGTTACCTCACTCAGGCTGATATTTTCTAGTTCCATCCTGTTCTAACGGTGGTATGCTTGCAGAAGAATGCAAATTGATCCATATTTATTACTGTGTACAAAGCTCAAGTTCAAGTGGATCAAGGACCTCAATGTAAAATCAGATACACTGAATCTAATAGAAGAGAGAGTCGGAAATAGCCTCAAATTCATTGGCACAGGGGAAATTTTTCTGAACAGAATACCAATGGTTCAGGCTCTAAGATAAACAATTGATAAATGGGACCTAATGAGACTGATAAGCTTCCCTAAGTCAAAGGACACTGTCTATAGGACAAAATGTACAATTTGGGAAAAGATCTTCAGTAACCCTATATACTATAGAGGGGCTAATATCCAAAATATTTAAGGAGCTCAAGGAGTTATAGTCCAAAAAATAAACAAACAAACAAACAAAAAAACCCAAATAACCCATTTTGAAAATGGGGTACAGAGCTTAACAGAGAATTCTTAAGAAAGGAATGGCTGTGAAGCACCTAAAGTAATGTTTAACATCCTTAGTCATTAGGGAAGTGCAAATTAAAACAATCCTGAGATTCCACCTTAAACCAATCAAAATGGCTAAGATAAAAACTCAGGTGACAGCAGATGATGGCAAGGATGTGGGAGAAAGAGGAACACTCCTCAATCGCAGGTGGGATTGTAAACTGGCACCACTACTCTGGAAATCAATCTTGTTGTTTCTCATAAAATTGGTAATAGATCTACCTGAAGACACAGCAATATCACTACTGGGCATATACCCAAAGGTCCTCCATTACATCTCAAGGACACATGCTCCACTTTGAACATAGTGTCCTTACTTATAATAGTTAGAAGCTGGAATCATCCCAGATGTCCCTCAATGGAAGAATGGATACAGAAAGTGTGGTTCATTTAAACAATGGAATGCTACTCAGAAATTAAGAATGAGGACGTCCTGAGTTTTGCAAGCCTTTTTTTAAATTAAATAACTTTTCATATAATATATTCCTATCATGATCACTCCCTCCCGTTTATATTGACTATCATTTGTGCTCCTAAGTCCATTGATATGATTTATTACATTTGTTCACTTACTCATGTGGAAACATACCTGAGTGTCTAGAAGAAGTGTATTTAATCATAGTGGATGGTTTTGGTATGGGCTTGTTAATTCAGGTTGCAAGTATTTTATTGAGATTTTTTTTTTCAGAAATTATCTTTTATTGCTGTGTCATTACCTGCTTTTGGGGGGTGGTTTGGGGGTTTTGTTGGTTTTGTTGTTGTTGTTTGTTGGTTGGTTGTTTTTTAATTTCAAGTAATATTGGATTTGAAAAAGAAATTCAGAAATATTCCTTTTTGACTCTATGAAAGAGGTGACTATAGATCTTCATTAACTATCTGGTAGAATTCTTATGTTGGCCCTTCTGGACCCAAACCTTTTTTATCGGGAAGCTTTTGGTTCTTATTTCAATGTTGTTGATTATTACAGCTTTGTTAGTGTTCTTGTTTTTCTTTTGGTTTAAGTTTGCTGACATTCATATGTCTAGATGTACATCCATTTCTTCTAGATTTTCTAACTTACTGGAATTTAGTTTTCTTTTCTATTATTTTTTATGTTTCTTCAGGTATTTTTTGTTTGATTGTTTCTTTTTCATTGTTTGTTTGCTTTTTTGCTATTGTTGAGATTTTTAAGTTTTCTCTTATAATAGTTTGTATTTCTTTGATGTCCATTGCAATGCTGCCCTGTTCATTTCTGTTTTATGTTCATTTGAGTCACCTCTTTTCTCTCTTTGATTGTTTAGATCTCTTAACTGAGTTTACATTATTAAAAAGCAAAAACAAACACACAAACAAAACACACAAAACAAAACCAAAAGACAAAAAAAAATCAAAACTAAAAAAGGACAGCTCTTAGATTCATTCTTTCCTTTTGTTTATTTGCTTGTTTATATCTTCATTATTTTTTGTTTTGAAATTTAATATTTGACTTTGGAGCTGGGTTTGGCTTATTCTTGCTTTTCAATATTTTTTTCTTAAAAAAAAACATTGAAAAGCAAGAACTCTTTTTTCTGGGTTTTTTCAAAAACATTGAAAAGCAAGAACTCTTTTTTCTGGAGCTGGGTTTGGCTTGTTCTTGCTTTACAATGTTTTTTCTTAAAAAAAAAAAACATTGAAAAGCAAGAACTCTTTTTTCTTGTTATATTAGATTTCTATTACACATTTGAATATGAGCCCTTTGTAGTTTTATATCACCTCCCCCTTTTAAGGGTGACTCATATTTTCAATGATGATGATTACACATGCATACCAGGCAAGTACTCTGCTATTTAACAACCTGTGGCCCTGAATGATTTACTTTAATTCATGGTAAAGGCTGTATATCCAAAAGCTACTTGTCCTTAAACACTATTGTCTGCTTCAAGGTCCATAGGATATTGTGCTATATTCTGAATATTTTCTTCTCTTTTTTTCAAGGTCTTTAGGTTAATGTGCTACCTTCTCAGTGCTTCATTTTTCCTTTCTACATTCAGATCTATATTTATAGTTAATATACTTCTGTTTTCTATTTAAAGTTGACCAGCTGGGCCTAATTATTGCCAGTTTTATTACTAAAAGTGTTTGTTTACAATTGTCCCAGTTTAAGTGTTAAATGGCATCATTCTTATTATCTGTCTGGAGGAATACATCCTTGTGAACAGTGCAATGTAGGAATCAAACAGATATTTTTAATTCATGGATATTGAGTCTACTTAACCAACACTGAAAATACTGAAACGATCTTTTGAGGTGAACTGTTTTGTGACAACAACAGTAAGAAATTTCCCAGACTGTTTGTTCTTGGATTTGATCTTCCTGTCTGAACAAACTATAATGTCTCATTAATTATAATTAATTAGTGCATCTGCAAAATGCTCAATGGTATTTGACAGTTTGTATTTTCCTCCTGTTTCCAATAATATCTTGAATATTGTTGCCCTGATAGACTTTGTCGTAAGATGTAAAATTAGCTTTCTGAATCCCTCCAGATGCTGAACTGAAATGTTTGTATAAGAATTGCTTTGAATAAGCACATAGATTAGGGGAAATGACTTTATCATAGTATTGATTCTTCTAAGTCAAGAATAGAGTTTAGCCTGTCTACTCTCTGTGTAATATTTATCTTTTCCAATGGAGTTTACATATATATGTTTACATTTTATATATATATGAAATAGAAAAATAATGACTCTGGGTCTAGCTTCAGTGTCTGAAGCCTCAAAGCTTGCACCCGGTGACAAACTTTCTACCAACAAAGCCACACATTCTCCAAAAAGGCCATACATCCTAATAGTGCTACTCCATATAAGCACATGGGACCAATTTCATTCAAACCACTACATGTTTAAAAAGCAATTTTCTACATAGCCTTTCTTTGCTAACACATAAATCATACCTGATTTATGACCTTTTCCTAATTACATTTGCAATATTTAGTCTGGCTCTGTGGGGATGATCTGATGGTTGATGTCTTCTTTTCATAAAAAGAGGGGATAGCAACTATTTTATCCTTTTAAAAGTATAATGTCTATATTTTTTTATATTCTAGTGTATTATATATTTTTCTTATCTTCCAATTGTTGGGTTGGACTTCCTGATTTATATTTGGCTACTTTCTTTGCATTTTGTTTGTTGCTCATTTTGTACCTACTTATAAAAAAACATCTAAATTATTTGTTGCCAGTTCTCGCTTCTGCCACATCCATACTTCTTTCTCTCTACCTGTACAATGCTTTGCATCAGAATCCTTACTCCCAGGCACTTCTGTCATAGTTCAGTCCAAAATACTGCCAAGTTATCAACTTTTCCTGTTAGTCTCTGAGTTACTTAAAGTCAAGTTTTCTATGTCCTCAAAATATTGGGATTTTTTTCTTAATTTTTTGAACCTTGGATTTTACTTTTTTAGTAATGTGGTCAGAGTCCAGACATGACCCTCTAAAATGTGTTCAGATTTCTTTATATCTCAGCATATGGGTCAGTTTGGTTAATGTACTAAATGTACTTGAAAATGTAAATATACATTCATAGTTTAGGTACCATGTTCTATATCTGCCAAGAAGCTTAATTTAGTTAAACATAATGTCTTTTCGGTTTTGTTTTGTTTTTATATTAAACTCATTTCCTGGAAAAATAAGAGAAGGAAAACTTATTCTTGAATTATTTTTTAATCTCTAGATGTTCTCTCTGCTCTTATTTATCCAAATTCTGGTCTTTGCAGTCATACCACAAGTGCTGTGCTTGTTTTCCCCCCTGTTGAAAGCATGCTTTTCATTTTCTGATATGAGTAGCACCTATTGATATCTTTATCTAGTATCACCTACATGAATGTGTATTTAACTCAGCTATTGGATTACAGCTTCCAGGATCTCTGAAGTAGGAAGAATTTGTGTTTAATTCCCCCAAAATCCTTACCGACCATGCTTCTAAAAGACTTTTATGGATGAATGAATAAATATAGTTTCAGGGACTCAAGATCCAAAATGGAAATCAATAATTCTACTTAGAATTTTAGTCCATTGTTATAGAATATTTGTTCCTCTTCATTCTTTTCTCTAGGAGATGAAGCAAATTCACACATTCCTACAGTGAGTTTTGTATGTAATAAAGATTGGTGAAAAAGAGAAACTACATTTTTCCATAATTAGAGGGGATCTAAAAAAAATCATTTAGACTGAAAGCTCCACCATCCACCTTTAGATAAATTCAGTGCTAGAAAAATAGACTCTATTACAGAACATGCTAACATTAAGACTTCCCTTTTCGAATTTTTTGAATCATTAGGAAATATTAAATGAACATGGTTTCCTATGCACATAAAGTTCACATTATATCTGTAATTCACTTCATAACTAACTCATTGAAATGGTTTGAGTTATTTAAGTCCTTAATTTACTTGTGTTGTCCATAATTTGAATAGGAATGCTGAGACACTTTAAGTTCCACTGAATCAGATGGTTAGAAAAATCTAAAGCATTGGTAAAGCCTCAGTATGATGTTTCACACTGAATATTTTCACAAATTATGTAGCATAAAAGTGCAAACTAGTGTGCTTTTTAATATTGAGAAGCATTTATTAGCAGAGTTGTAGTAGAACTATTTAATCTTACCTTACAAAATTGAGTTACATTTCACTAAAATGAAGGAAAATTTCAGTCTCAGTAGAGATGTAAAAATTTCAATGTCTCAAGACTGATGCTCCACATCAGAAAGCATGTATACTAAACTTGACTAAACCAAGGATCACAATTAAAAAGGAAAGATCTGAAGCACATGTAGAAGGATCCAGATACAGGGACCTGGACAGACTACTCTGAAAAGACTAAATCAAAGGCATACCATAGGCTGTGCTGTTCTGAAAGGACTTAACTAAGCAAGTCTCTAGGAGTATAGGTGCTTCCTATCCCACTGAGGACAAACAAGACAGCCCAGCTAAAAAAATATACCCCATGGGCACAGGCAGTTTGGTATATCCAAAGGACTCAGCAGGTAAGGAAGATGGGTGTGTCAAGCTGACAAAGACTAACCAGCACAGACTGAAGTTAATGTGGAAGAAAAATGTGTATGATATCATATGTAGAAAACTACAACATTGAGTTCATTTCCCTTAAATAGAAGAAGCATGATTCTGTCTTACATCCAAAGAATCTAAAAACTAAAGAAATTAAAGATATGCAGTAATGAGGTCCAGGACAAAAGTAAAAGGTTGTATTATCTGACACATGTGTTCATAATTCAGAAATCAAAATAGATAAAACTATTCCATGCCACAGGTAGATATGAAAAAAAAATTACAGTCATATTAAACATCAAAATTTTCACCAAACCAACATATTGATATATAATTCTTTCCAGAACATACAGGTAGCAATCCTTATGTTTAAGTAGGGATTATTTCACTACTAAGAAGAAAATCATTGATTTGTGTTTACAGATTAAAATACCATAAGTAAGTAAGTAGTTATAAGACATTTCATGCATTTATCCATTGAAAACTCGTTGTGCCTTTAGTTTTCAAGACATGGTTTCTCTGTATAGCCCTGACTGTCCTGGAACTCACTCTGTAGACCAGGCTGGCCTCGAACTCAGAAATCTGCCTGCCTCTGCAGGCAAGATTAATCCCAAGTGCTGAGATTAAAGGCGTGCGCCACCACTGCCCGGCAAAATTAAGCCACTGCATTGGCTGGGAAACAAACCCGGTCAACTGCTTGGAAGGCAGCTATGCTGACCACTATACCACCAATGCATCTCATTGTGCCTTTAGAGTACAATATTTCATTTAACCTCATATCAATTTTGTTAGATGAGAACAAAAGCTAAAAATTGTTAGACCAGCAGGTAAGCTTCACTTCCCCCACCCATCTTCCCTGCTTGCTGAGTCTGTGGACAAGATGCCTAAGCACCCTGCTAGTGGAGGCAGATCACCATTCTCCCCCGCCACAACTCTGCTCACCTTTATAGAACCTGTGGCTGTTGAACTATACTACCTGTGGATCCTGAAGCACACAGACATGAAGATCTGGAATCATACAGCCCAAGGATACCCCTCAGAGGACTGCCACACCAGTACCATCGTAGTTAACCCCACTCCCAATACCTACTACAGCAGGAACAACCATGAACTCAAGCCATCCAGATATCTAAAGGCCCTCAAAAGAACACCATCAAAGCCAAGGCAATATGACACCTTCAGAGCACAACTACCCTAATACATCAAGCCCTGGTTATTCTAACACACCAAAACACAAGAAAATGACCTTAAACACAGTCCTATAAAGATAATAGAGGCATTTAAAAAGGAAACAAATGAATTTCATTTAAAAATACAGGAAAATACAACCAAACAGGTAGAGGTATTTAAAGAGGGAACAAATAAATCCCTTAAAGATATACAGGAAAAAACCATCAGCTGATAAAAGAAAGAAATAAAGCTGTTTAAGATCTGAAAGTGGAAATAGAAGAAAAAAACAAAAAAACCACCACCAACAACAACAAAAACAAAAAAGCACAGACTGAGGGAATCCTGGATATAGTAATTCTAAAGATAACAGGAACAACAGACACAAGCATTACCAACAGAATACAGGAGATAAAAGAATTTCAGGAATAGAAGATATAATAGACAAAATTCATGTATCAGTAAAGAAAATGTTAAATCTAAAAAAAAAAAATGTCTGACATAAAACACCCAGGAAATTTTGGATGTTATGTAAAGATCTAACCTAAATATAACAGAAATAGAAGAAGGTAAAGAGTCTCAGCTCCAAGGTCCAGAAATTTACATCAAAATCACAGAAGAAAACATTACTAACCTGAAGAAAAAGATGCTTATAAAAATACAAGAAACTTATAAAACACTAATTAGACTGGATTAGAAAGGAAATCCACTTGCCACATAATAATCATAACACAAAATCTACAGAACAAAGAAAGAATATTAAAGGTCACAAGGAAAGGGGGCAGATAACATACAAGGCAGACCTATCAGAATGATACCCAAATTCTCAACACAGACTCTAAAAGTTAAAAGGGCTTGGATAGATATCTTGTAACATCTAAAAAAACAGATGCCAATCTAAACTACTATACCCAGAAAAACTTTCAATAACCATAATAGATGGAGAAAACAAGATATTTCAAGAGAAATCCAAATTCAAACAATATCTACCCACAAATCCAGCCCTTAAGATAATACTAGAAGAAAAATTCCAACCCAAAGAGAATGACTCCATCAAAGAAAACATAAAAAATGAGTAATTCCATACCAGCAAAACCAAGGAAAGCACACCCCTCCTGCCCCACACAAACACTAATATTCTCATTAAATAACTGTAAATAACAATCACTGGTCATTAATATATCTCAAATCAATGGACTCAATTCCCCAACAGAAAGACAAAGGCTAAGAGCATGAATATGAAAACAGGATTGATCATTATGCTTCATATAAGAAACATACCTCAGCATTAAAAATAGGCATTACCTCAGAGTAAAGGAATGGAACAAAATTTCCAAGTAAGAAGGTCCAAGAAGCAAGCTTGAATCATTATTTTAATATCTAATAAAACAGATTCTTAACCAAAATTAAAGAAAAGAGACAGAGGACACTCATCAAAGGAAAAATCTACCAAGATGATATCTCATTCTAAACATCTGTGTCCCAAACACAAGGGTACATTGCTAAAAGAAATATTGCTAAAGCTTATATCACTCATTGAAACACACACAGTTGTATTGGGAGACCTAAAACCCCACAGGCAGCAATTGACAGGTTATCCTGAGAAAAACTAAACAGAGAAATAGCAAACCTAACAGACATTATGAATGAAGTGGACCTAACAAACATCTATAGATTATTTCCCCCAAACATTAAAGAATATAAATTCTTCTCAGCATCTCATGTATCCTTTTCCAAAATTGCCTATATATATGGTCACACAGCAAGTCACAACAGATACAAGAAAATTGAAATAATGTCTTGTGTCTTATTAAATCACCATGTATTAAAGCTGAACTTCAAAAATCAACAGAAACAACAAAAAGTCTACACCCTCAGGGAAATTGAACAACTCTCTACTTAATGATCTCTGGGTCAGGAAAGAAAGAAAGAAAGAAAGAAAGAAAGAAAGAAAGAAAGAAAGAAAGAGAATTTAAAAGACTTTCAAGAATTGAATGAAAAAGTAACCAAATCTATGGGACACAATAAAGCAATGCTAAAAGGAAAGTTCATAGCATTTAGTGCATCCATAAAGAAAATAGAATGTTCACATTCTGGCAATTTAAAAGTACACATGAAAGCTCTAGAGAAGAAAAGAAAAAGAAGGAGAAGGAAGAGGAGGAGGAGGAGGAGGAGGAGGAGGAGGAGGAGAGAGAAGAAGAAGAAGAAGAAGAAGAAGAAGAAGAAGAAGAAGAAGAAG